>PJEM01001971.1:0-262662 GCA_004023845.1 Helogale parvula
ACTTGAGGGGAGAAGCACTGGGTGTTATATGGAAACTAATTTGACAATAAACTATTAAAAAAAAAAAAAGGAAGTCAGGGAAGTGTGAAAGAGATTAGTATGACTATAAACAATGTTTCCAGAAATGCTAAGCGAGGTCTACCTGCTTTGTTTAGTAACACCACACAAACTACGTTATGGACGCTAGGATCACGGTAAGACTGTAGAGAAGTTTCTTTCCCCTGTCATGCTCTCTTTATAATTTCTGAACTGCATTTCTGCCCTGGTACACTGAGTTAGTGAAAATAACTCACAGCAGCTGGATTCGTCTTCATTAAACTGACAGTCAGGCACTCCATCACAAAGCAGGAGGGATGGGATACATTCGTTGCCGGAGCACTGGAACTCCATTTTACCGCAGCGCTGCGGAGGGGGGCTGAGAGAACAATCCATCTCATCAGAGCCATCTATGCAATCTTCCTGTCCGTTACATTTCCCTGAGAGGGGGGCGCACTGGAGTGTGTAGACACAAGAAAATTGATCGGCTTCACAGGGTGATGGCTGTGGTGACACAGGACCTAAGGAGAGAGCAAGTCATTTTCATATTAGGAGAATTATCACTGTCTAGTGTTAAAACATCACAGGATCCTTTTATTCTTGGGTTAAAATGAAAGGCTTTGATAATATAAGTAATTTCATTTCCAATTAGGAATAATATGATCTCTACAAAGCATCCAGATGCTATTAGAGAATATGCCTCATCTTAACCTCAGAAACAACATTCTTAAAAAGGGGGGTCACTGTCATGAAAAGTGACACATTCAAACTAAAGAAGAAATGTTGGTTTGTGCGTCTTAAATGTGACCACTACGTCAGATTTTCCTTGAGAGTAAAGACATTTTACACAGTAAGTCAAGCACTTTGGAAAGCCGAATTCACAATTTTAGAGTTCTGTGAGGGGAATGGTCATCCTAGTAGTATGTAGTTTAAAAATGTTTGTGCCTCCAACTTGGGAAATTTGTCTCCTGATACCTTGGTCACAGCTAAGTCACAAAAGTAGATGTCTGCTATGGGTTTGTCACACTGCTCTTTGCCCTTGGGTCTCGATGACATCTCGAGGGTCATGTGCTGCCGTATCTAAAGCACCGATGAAATCATAAAGGATGACAAGATACTACACAGGCAGGAACCTTGAAGATAATGCGGTTCAAGTCCAACTGACTCATTTTACAAATAAGGATACGGAGGCCCATAAATTTTGAGTGTCCAAAGACATAATACTCGTTTAGTAAACTTTTGATACACAGAACTATTCTGCAGCAAAGGTTTAAATCAATTCTAAGCCAAAACTTAAAGCTGAGCAAAGAATGTTGACTCGCTGCTGTTTCTAGAGGTCTGAGAATATACATAATTACACTCATTTGCTGGAACATGATTAGTGGAATGTCCTTCTTCATATTACCTCTGTGACACTTGTTGATGGGCTCATCAGTGCATTAAGGAGAAAAAGTAGATAATAGTGGGATCAGTTCAGGAATAGTTTTGGTTCTTTACATTCTAAAACAACTTTTATTCACAGGTTATTTAAGTTACATATAAGATTATATATAACATATATGTAAGCTATATATTCTATTTAAGATTATATAAGAATGATTTGTTTTATGCATAAAGATGGTGCTGTGAATTAATTTAAACTGAAATTTGAAAGTTCCCCTTCCTCCCCACTCACTCAGTAGTGGTAATGTATCTAGAATATATTTAGACCCAAACTCTGCAGTGAAAGCCATATATTTCAGGGATCCTTTCATGGAAACAAGCATATTTAACTGGGGTAAATGTGTGACTTTGAGACCATTATTACCATGTTCTTATCTAACAACTAACAGGTCATAGCGACACATAGTCATAGTTCTCAGGGTAAACACCCTAAACTCAAACTCAGAAAATAAATTAGATTTAAGTTTTTATGCCTTTATATATATATATATATATATATATATATATATATATACACACACACACACATACACAAACATATGTGTGTATATATTTATACCTTTATATATATAATTATATTTATATAAAATAGCTCTTAATATACTTAACCATGGTCAAATAGTTTTTCTTTCTTTCCATTAATCTCACATTTCAAAAAATGCAGACATCCTTTATTTTTTTCCAAAATATTTATGCGCTGAAGTTTTATCTTTATGAACTCACTGAAGGTTGAGAAGTTTGAATAAACTGCATATGATAAAAATTCAGAATTAGATTTAGTTATACAGCTAATACTTAGCTAAGTTACTAACTCTTTCTGGAAAACAAAAATTAAGGAAATAATTTTATTCCCTTCAGGATTTTTTACTCTCCTGTTCAAAACAGTGTGTGTGTTTATGTGTGTGTTCCATTACTTTTTTCCTGCCATTAGATACAAAATGCAAAATAATCTATTTTATTTGGAGGTAGTGATTCCATTATTTCAGAATTATTCATATCAAAATGTAGTTAGAACGCACTTGTCCTAAGTCCTTCTTTCAGGGAAACTGGTGGGCTTATACTGACTTCCAAGGACTCTTGTGTTGTACTTCCCAGGTTCTTCCAGCAAGTTCAAGGTGTTAATTCCCACTGCTGCGGGGGGTTTACCGACAGCTCACAGCTGGGTCCAGCCCCAGGACTTTCCCTCCTAAGTTACACATCCTCCAGGGAACATCTGCATTCACTGCCCAGTGCTCTGGGGATAGAATGGCCAGTGCAGCCCCTACCCCTCGGTTCGGGACATCTATGAAAGGGCCAGTGCAGCCCCAGACCTCCCATGACATCCGCTGAGGCCCCTTAAATACCTGCATCGCAGCCCAGCTGTCCCCCTGCCCAGCCCAGTTTCCTCCACTTCACAGGGGGTTGTTGCTCCGAGAATTTCCGATAAACCTTGTGCATGAGAATCTGTGCCTCCGGGTCTGCTTCCCTGGGAACCCGACCTAAGATACTCTCCAGCCATCAAAATGTATTTTGTTTTAAATTGAATTCCCCTGAATCACATCTCAGATTTTCCACTGAAGTATTTCTGATGCAAGAAGAACATGAAATTGCATCCCTTGGGGGAGTCTAAATAGGCTCTTAGCCAGAAGCACTTCTCCATGAGCTCGGCATTTCTCTTAAGCCTCTTGTTTTACCTACTGAAAATTCTGTATTCTACGACATAATATATCCATGCTTTCTTAATATAAAAAACTTCCTCCAGGTATTCAAATGAAACAAGTACTCTGGGAAGATATAGTGTATTAATCTTCTGAATTCAATGTACTCTGCTGTATAATCCCTTTGAGAAGTTAAAAAAGTTCTCCTAAAATTTTAATCACAATGTCTTTATTCTTGGGTGTCACTCATGGAGTTAGCTCATCATTACAGGCAATGCATTTCTCAGATGATTCTGTAAAAACTGAACAATATTAATTGTTCTCTTTTATAACCTGAACATTCTCAGTACACCTTAAATACTAAATGAAGATAGAAAGTCAATCTGAAAAGGCTGCCTACTGCCTGATTCTACCTCTATGATATTTTGGAAAAGGTGAAACTGGAGACCATTAAAATGATCAGTGGTTGCCAGGGGGTGGGGGGAAAGAGGAGAAAAAACGGGGAGCATGGGATTTTTAGAGCAGTGAAGTTATTCTGTGTGACACGGTAAGGGTGGATAGACTGGACGTACCATAGATTGGACGTTTGTGTCCCCCAAATTTCATGTTGAAATGGGATGATACATGGAACTAGGATCTTCCAGAGGTGACTGGCTCATGATGGCAGAGCCTTCATGAATATAAAAATAGCTCTTGATCCACCCGGTGAGGACACAGTAAGGAGACATCATCTAAGAGAAAGCAATAGTACACCTTGGAATCCGTAACTCATATGTGATGTATTCCTTCTGAAATTTCTATGTTCTAGTTTCTCCAAATCCCTTTTATTTTTATTTTTATTTTATTTAAGTTTTGTAATGCTTATTTATTTTTGAGAGAGAGACAGAGTGCAAGCAGAGGAAGCACAGAAAGACAGGAAGACTCAGAATTTGAAGCAAGCTCCAGCGTTAAGCCGTCAGCACAGAGCCTGATACGGGGCTCGAACTCATGCACTGGGAGATCATGACCTGATATGAAGTTGGCCACTTAAATGACTGAGCCACCCAGGTGCTCCTCTCCAAATTCCTTTTAAAATTCAACATTTAAGGGTGCCTGGGTGGCTCAGTCAGTTAACTGTCTGACCATTGATCTTGGCTTAGGTAAGATCTCACAGTTTGTGGGTTCGAGCCCCACATAGACATGCTGCTGTCAGCACAGAGCCTGCTTTGGATCCTCTGTCCGTCTCTCTCTGTCCTTCCCCACTCACGCTCTCTCAACAATAAATAAAATCATTTAAAATAAAATAAAATTCGGGGCACCTGGGTGGCTCATTCAGTTGAGCGTCTGGCTTTAGCTCAGGTCGTGATCTCAAAGTTCATGGGTTCGAGGCCCAAACTGGGCTCTGTGCTGACAGGTAGCTCAGAGCCTGGATCCTGTCTTCAGATTCTGTGTCTCCCTCTCTCTCTGACCCTCCCCTGCTCATGCTGTCTCTCCCTGTCTCTCAAAAGTAAATTTAAAAAAAATTAAAAAATAAAATTCAACATTTAAAATATGCAATACTTTGACAAACGTAGTATGCACAAGTCAAGCACACAGGCCCATGACTTATCAGGCCCGGTAAGCTGTTTAGTCAGCTTGTTTAGAACCAAAGGAACTGAAGTGCAAGGCCAGTGAACACACGAAGGGAGGAGTCAGATCAGCCCCAACCCTAGGAAGCTTCCTTGGAAATGCATGCTGTCGTTCACTATGTGAGACAGTTACTCTGTGGGACTGTATAACGTGATCAGGACAAGCCTGAGACTTATACCAGGAAAGCGAGCTGAAATAGCCCATTCGGTGTCCACGGCGTCACTTTCATATACCCCAATTAGCCCTGTTAGAATAGGGGAAAAAATGAAAAAAAGTAAGAGATAGACGGCTGGTCATGTATTGAAGATGGTGACAGAGAGAGAGAGGAGCAGGAAGAGACACTCCGAAGAAATGTGGACTCATTTTGACGATACAATTCACTGTTGAACTTAAAGTTGCTTCTTCTTGCTAAGCCAGCACCCCTCAGGCTGTCTCTGATTAGAGATATTGTGCACACCTGATACTGGGGCAGGAAGAAGACGCTGCTGTGAAAGTTTAGGGTACACGCATGTACACGCACACGTACGCACACTAATACACTGTCTCGTATTAGCTGTAGGGGAATGGCTCTCAAATGAATTACGAGTCTCAAGTGTGCTGGGATCAATAATAAAGTGTTGCAGTTTGCAATGGGTTTTCTCTCTGTGTATTAGAGCTGATTCAGGGATGTACCAACAATAAAGTTACACTCACCATGTGCCACCAAGTATGTTTCCTCCAGTGGAGAATAGGTGTGCATTTATAGTGAGCATCATAAGTTGTATGTAAGTCACTGCTCTCTAGTCTGGATTGCATGTGCACTATGATAAACACATGAGCTTTCGCTTCCATGGGCTTCAGGAGGAAATAAGTTAAGAAATGCTGCCTTGCAGGGCAGGGGATTTGTAGGCAAGCTGGTTTTGAGAAAAGTGATTCTGAAATGAGCAGAAAATCCCACCCTCAAAGCTATACTAGCTCCATCAAGAAATAGCAGTTCCATCACGTGACCCTATATTTTCTGGGTCTTTGCCCATTTTTTGCTCTGACTTGTGATTTCACGTTGAGTTTGGACATTCCAATTCAGAGATGGAGAAGTTTCAATCTTCTTTTGAAAATATAGTGACATCTTAATGCCCAAAGAGTTAATGCCAAGAGGTATGTGTTCAATAAATAGTTCTTAAATCAGTGAATAATAAATCAATTATTTAAGGGGTGCCTGGGTAGCTCAATCGGTTAAGTGTCCAACTCCGGCTCAGGTCATGATCTTACGGTTTGTGGGTTCGAGTCCCACATCAAGCACTGTGCTGACAGCTAGCTCAGAGCCTGGAGCCTGTCTTATGATTCTGTGTCTCCCTCTCTTTCTGACCTCCCCTGCTCACGCTGTCTCTCTCTCTCAAAAATAAATAAAAAACATTAAAAATAAATCAATCATTCAAACAGAAATTTTACTTTCCTTGATGATAGCCAGTTAAATAACAAAATGGATAAAATAATGAATCCATTGACAAACTATTTCCATTGATCTCATAAGCCACAAAAATGGGTAGATCAGAAAAATAGAAACTGGGAAGTTATTTAAAAATATCTTCCCCATGTATTTTAATGAACCTTTAGCAACTAAAGCTATCATACATTCATATGGACACGGAAGGTTTTTACCAATTGCTTCAGTAATTTTTTGGTATTTTATGAAAGGACTTTTGCAAACAATGTTCTCTCCAGATATGAATAAACCTGCCCTTTTTGTTTTGTAATAAATCTCAGGATAGAGAAGAGGAAATACTAAAACTAAAACACCTCACATAAAGGCAGGAGAGGGAACTGGTATTCTTAACTAACTTTCATATTCCCAGTAACTAAGCCATTCCGCTGACCACCTCCTTCTGCTTCATTCTGTGTTCTACAGACAGTTACAATTTTGATATTTTGAGTCTTTCTTTGACCTACAGGATGTTGAGTTTCCCTGTTCACTTAGTTTGAGAAGAAGTTGAAATACCTTTCTTGTACCAATGAAAATTATTCCACACTGGTAATTTATAGTGAAACAGTGAAATGCTTTTATGATTTTTCAAAGAAGTTCAATAAAAGCCTCGTCTCAAGGATAATCTGATGGACTTTTATCTTTATGATTAATATGTGTAATGAAAGCAAAACCGATTGCCTGTTTTGGAAGGCAGCTATGCTCACCACTATACCACCAACACACACTGATTGCCTGTTTTGAAAGGAAAAAAGTATGCATAAGGAACTTCAGTTTTAAAGGGCAGGAATTAAGCTCTTGCCAAAGATTGCCATGCCTGATGACATAAATGGTAAAATGCTCATTGAAAGATATATCAAATATAAATAGGTAATTTTCTCTGGCATGTGTCTCATTTACATTACTCAAAAAGATCACAAAAATCACTATAGGACTGTAGAAGGAGGAAAAGATTTTACACACACACGTGCGCACATGCGCCCACACACGTTTCAATTCTTCAGAACTCTTGATTGGAGGATATTTCCTGAAGGACCCTTCCTAAAGTATAAAAATATCCATTTCTTTTTAAATTAATAATGGTTATCTCTAATTGGGAGTCATACATAAGGGAATCATTTTGATGTTATTTAATTTCAATAACTAACAGCTCAAATATTCCCGAAAAGATGGAACGTGACCTTTGGACTAAAGAAAACGGAAGTGCATGGCACACATAGAGACGTGTGGGGAGCATGCAGAGTATATGATAAGTCAGGAGGGCTAATCTGGCTTGTCAGAAGAGAAAAGTCAAAAGTCTGACAAGAGAGACAAAAGTAAGGAAAATCTTAACGTTTCCAGAGGTTGGATCCAGTGTAGATGCTGATTAGAACCTGAGATGCCAAACAGAAAGTCATCATCATTTTCAAAGTATAGCCATTCAAGGCTAATCTAAAATAAATATAGGAGAAAGCGGAAAGAACTTCAAAATTTATATATCAGTTTTATCCGGGCACACAGGCACGCACATGCAGCCTCCAGTAGGTTGTTTGAAACCAAGAAGCTCTTCACTAGTGATAGAAATGGTGGAGAAGGGCCAGGCAGGGGATGTTGAGCAACATAAGCAAAAAACAAAACAAAACAACCACGAGGCTACGATAGAGGAGTAAATACCCTACTGTTGGAGCTCCCACTCTCCCCCGGCTCATATGGAGGTTGCAGACTTGAAAGAAAATCAAGAATATATTTATGGAGAATCAAGAGCTGAGGAAAGAGAACATATTTCAGAGGCCCGAAAGAGTTATCACTTATACTCAACATCAAGGCTTGCTATGGTTATATCAAATCCCTTCCTAGCTAAAAGATAGTGATAGCACGGTAAATGGCGGAAATTGCATAAATAAAGAATTTTCTGCCATCATATAACCCCAAATAATCGAAAACGTGTGTGAGTGGGGGAACATATATAAAAATATAAAATGTTACAGTGGTTGCTGGTCATTTGTTTCCTGTCATGAAGCCTGGAACCCAGAGAGACCCTAGTGGATAACAGATTCATTCCTATTTTATCATTTCCAGATGGTGCTCCAGTTCCTGGTCAGACATACCTATGCTGATGTGGCCTCTATTATACACAATGTTGGCCCAGGTTATGTACTTGACCTAATTTAATGCTATTCACTTGATAGCTCTATCCCATATTAATTGCAACTTTATTTAATAGTTTAAAAATTCCCCAAATACTAAACTCTTGACTTCTAAATTTAGGGCCATTATTATTAAATGCATTCCTTTTTAAATTCATGTTTCATATTGCTTCAAATACATTTTCCAAAGAAGACTCCTGCTCACAAATGGTTCTCCATGCCTTACGGGATTAAATCCACTGCACTTACAGGATGAAGTACCACTGTCCTGATGCCTGACTCAGCCTCATCTATGTTCTTCTCCCTATCAAATCTAAAACTGCAGAGGATCATGAATGTTTCAGGTATGACGGTATTATACCCTCTGCTGGCTGGGAAGGGACCAGGAAAGTAAATGTCATTGTCAATCCTGTGAGTGGGAAAGCTTTTACTTACATAAATTTTGAGTATTTTGGCACCAATCAATTATTAGATTTTTCTGTCTTAGTGTAGAAGGCTTGAGATGGAGAGTGGAAAGCTCTCTCTCCATAACACTCCATATACAACTGAAGGCAATCTAAAGACTTTTAAGCAATCTGTGAGGGGATATTGTTTAATTTCATACACACTTTGGAAATAGTCCCTGTACATGTCTCAGGAAGGTCAAAGGAGAGAGAAATGATGGCGGGTGGTAGAGAAGACCGCGCAGGAGTCACGTATAATCCTATGTGGTCTTTCAGAGACCTCTCTGCTGTAGTATCTTGACTATTTCTATGACCCAACCAGAGAAAGTGGCTGTGATACCAGAACTTTCAGTTAATATGGCACTGGCTCTAAAGACAGAGATAAATATAGCGATCCTTAATCTCATCAATGTTACCTTTTGAGAAATATTAATAAGTAGTTTTATCAAAAGTTTGAAGTGTTGCTATGATTGAATTATCATTACTTAAAATAATGCATGATTTTTAAGATTCATTTTTGCCTTTCTGTTACAATGATTAAAAGTGATTACTTTAGGGACTCCTTGTTGCCTTAGTCAGTGGAGCATGTGACTCTTGATGTTGGGGGTGTGAGCTCAAGACCTCTGTTGGGTGTAGAGATTGCTTAAAAATAAAATCTTTTAAAAAAGTGATTACTTTAAAGTATATTGGGTTATGTAGCCCCATATGTGATTCTACAGAAGGCATGACTAACATTATGTTAATTATATTACAATCAGAAAGACCAGAAGGGGCAAAAAAAAGCAATGTCAGTATATTTTAGGACTTGGGCTGACCTCCTAATTGATTAATCATTTGCTCCATCTGGCAGAAATGATCCAGCCCGTTTCTTTAGACCTATTTTTCCCAAAAACCTCGTTATTTCCCTAACCTCATGTTTTCTATTTTGAGCAAGTTTATGTTAGTGAAAATAACTCATACATATAAACCCATGTATGCTTTGTTAAGCCAAGAAAGTTGTGTGTTTTGTTTGTTTGTTTTCTATGTTCCCCATTTCCAACTGTTTCCACAAAGAGTGACCAGTTCTTTCTGGGTAAAATGTTCTCACCTGGCAATAAGATGTTATCAGAAAAACTATTATCAGAATTGTTGAGTCACCTGATTTTTAATTTAAAACAATCTTAAAAATGATCTTTTAGTGAAGCAGTGTCACTTTCTTATTCTATTTCTTAGGCAACAAACAAACTTGTTTTCATAAAGTCTGGATATTTTCCAGATAACAACATATGTGTTCCAAGGAATCAGGAAAACCATAATAAAAGTAGACTCTAATAGCCCAAGAGAACAAAACAGAGCCAAATTGACCTTGGCAATGCAAAGCTCCCCAAATCTCTCAGACACACTTGGCCTGGTAAAACATTTGGTCTGCTGAGTATTTCTGAGTGAAAAGAAAGGATTTAGCAAAGGTTATGATAATTTCCAAAAATGACTAGGAATTTAGGAATTGATTATTGTTTCCACATGGTAGAGAATTGCTAAACCACCACACCATGTCTTATTTTATGTATATGTTACTTATACATTAAAGTATTATGTATATATTTTGTATTTTATACATATAGATGTATATGTTTATATGATAATATATAAACATGTTTGTATGATAATATCAGTGTTCACATTAAAGCATTAACCTTTGAGATGGAGAATTTGAACAGTAACTTGTGGTTTATCTTCAGATTCAGGCTAGTAGAGTATGGTTTATATTGGGACTGATTTTGCCATGGTTTTCATTTGGATTTCTTCCCCCTAATTTAAAATTCCTTCTTGCCTGATGATCAGCAGGAAATCAAGTTAAGACCCATTGCATAGTATAATATACAAGTTTCTCCAAATGTAGTCAAGGGGGAATTTGAGTGTTGCTCCCTAAGCCTGCTTGGTATTAGCTTTTAATGCCATTTTCTGGTTCTTGTGTTGTGTTCTTTTTCCCCCCTTTAAATGTAATGCCCTTCCTGGAGCAAAAAGGAATTATCCCATCATTTGATGACCCGCAATAATAGATTTAAAAGTTAACAATATTCTATAAGCCAGTAAATGAACTGGGGTTGACTGATTATCAGTTTCTTTCAGCTTTCTGTACATTAATCATAATTAATTTTAAAATTAGGCCCATGATCACTAAATGAATCAAAAGTATAAAATGAATCATACATTAAAAGATTTTAAATATTTTATCTGTTATTGTTATACCACTTCTGATATAAAATGAATATCTACTCTGATCATACAGACTTAAAATATATTTTATATTTTTCTCCATCAATCTAAAAGTTAAAGATCACTCATTCTCACTAGAATTAAAACACACACACACACACACACACACACACACACACACACCCCGACAGCAACAACAACCACAATGGCAAAGGTGATTTTTCAACATAGAGGACCAAAACAAATGACAGAAAATAAGCTATGCACATCACAAAATGCCATGTAAGATATATTAGAGGAGAGCTGCAAACTTCAGGCTAAGAGAATCTGCAAAAGGGGCAGGCTTCCTTCAAGGACTATTAAGGATAGATTCACGGAAAAGGTGGCATTGCTCTGCCCTTGAAAGTGGAAAAGCATTTACACAAGAGGAGGTAAAGGGCAGGGCGTTCCCAGCCATCGGAGTGGTAGGAATGATGTCTTGGAGGTGAGGGAACATGGGGCACAGCTGAGTAGAAGCAGGGGGTCCTACTTTAAGGGAATACTTTATGGACAGAGATAGATCAGACCAGAGCTGTAATAAAGGATAAGCAATGTACTGAGTAGGCGATTGAGAGCCTCTATGGATCTTTCTTCTCTATAATTTGTGTGAATTTGTATATTTTGATTAGTTCCCTTTTATTTCTTCTATCTACACTGGAGTATAGCCAAAAAATGTATTATTCCTGGTTAGTTTTATAATTTGGTCCATATACTGCAGAGTATCCAAGCTTGATTATGATTAAGAGAAGAGGAATGGCCATCATGCAGACATGGATGATGTGGGGATTAGATATGAAAGAGTATAACTTTTAGGGGACCCTGAAGTATGGGCTTGGTCAATGCTATGCTTCCAACCAGCTCTTTTAGTTCTGATGGAGTGACATGAGGACCATTAGAGATTGTTCACAGTGTTCATGGTAGGGGAGCAGATAGACCAGCTTCCAAAGCAAGCCTTCAAATACTGGAATTTGCCAGTTTTAGCCTCTGATTTAGTTCATCTTACTTCCTTCCCTCTCATTTTTCTGTGTTAGATTCTCAGTATCACATTTAATTTTTGGAACTATCCAAAATCCTTCCAACAAACTTAGTTTCTACTTAAGTTAGCCCTAGTCAGAATCTGAGTCTTGTAATAAAATAATTTTTTTTGATGTTGTGTTGAATAATAAGATGTAAGACCTACTTTTCTGGAACTTATTTCATAATAGGTACTAGAAGATGAATTTGGGAGTAATATACATGATAGTAATTTATTTAGATAAATCAGTTATGCAGCCATTATAGAGATTTCGGTGAATAATAAGGATGCCTTGAAATAGAGTTTGGGAAGTAAAGTGGAAGAAGTCAGAGGGCAGGGGGTGAAGGAAGGGCAAAATCTATAGAATTTGCTGCTTGAGGTATGTTTAGAGTAAGGAAATGAAAGGGTAAAACACACACACACACACACAAAGCAAGACAAAATAAAGCCACTTATATTCATATCATTGCTTCCAATCCAAATCCAGGACAGCACACACCATATTCTCAACAAACACTGACTGAATAAAGGGCAGACCTGCTCAAGTTCACCAACACAGTGAGCAGTGACGAGTCCTCTAACTGCAGTACCACCTCTGCTTTCACCTGTCAGCCCTAAGCCCTGCAACCTCCTTAACAGCACCCTCCTCCTTCCCCGTGGGCTCTCTCCCTCTCTGTCATTTTCTATCCATTCCTTCTGCTTTCCTGATCCTCGTGTACAAATCCAGTCCTGATCATAAAAGGGCAGGTTTGGAAGGGACTTAAGGGATCATCTACTTCATTTCCCTGATGACAAAACATGGTCTCAGGAGTTAAAATGATTTCCAAAAAGTATATATTAAGGTATGATTTAGACTCATGTTTCTAATATTTTAGTCCATTTGTCACCTCTCCACCATTCAATAAATGTTTACTCCAAACGTCACATAACACTTTATTTGGTGGTGTTGCACATTCCCTGGCATGTCACTGTGGGGCCCCAAATACCCTGATTGAGAAATATTGGTTTAATGGAGGATTCTCTAAAAACATCTGCCTGAACCAACCATGAAGCACTCTTGTGAAAACTATGCCTAGAGATCCTGGATTTTGGGTGGGAAGGAGGGGTGGGTAGAGGCACATCTTTTACAGAAACTTACAGAAAGAAGATAGCTCATGGTTTAATGCCAAAGGTCTTACTGTTTATCTTTTAACTATCCCCAAAAGTTGAATCTGTTCTATAACATAGTAGGCAACAATTCACTTATACTTAGGTAAACGTTAAAGACCCTGTTCATATCATCAGCTATAACGATTACTGCGATTATTTAGAATAGTAACTTCTCAGCCCATATTTCCTAGAACTGTGATGGGCTCTGGAGATGAAACCAACATGTTTCTCTTGCTCTTAAGGAGATCAGAATTAGTGGAAAGTGCATGTTTGCATGTGTGTGACAAGAGCTGAGAATAAGTAGGGGAAGAAAAGAAACTGAAGACAAGGACAGAGAAGACTTTGATGGAACAGTGACTGGGAGGAACTAGGAACAGAGATGACCAAAAATTTACTGTTGGTAAGACAGAAGTTTTGTTTTTTGTTTGTTTTGTTTTCTGTTTTTTATTTGTTTGTTTTCCCCTCAGATACATGGTAACAAAAAAGAGGTTGGCTGTGGATACAGGAACATTTGGAGGTGCAAAAGGGAAATTTAAGAGAGGTTGTTACAAATGGCAGTTATTTTCTAATCAAAGAATATAGGGACATTGGCAGAGTCAACAAAGTTCAAGGAAACAACTGGGAGATTCGAGAAATGTTGTAGAAAAGCAGTGCCAGGAGTGGGAAATAGATGTGTGTAGTACCCTGGACTGCCCGGCTAAGGTGATAAACCAACATTTTTAATGGTCCCAATGAGCATGACCAGCAGCAGCCTGGTAAATGCAAAGGATAATAGTAACCCAGTTTCAAAGACCGATAAGGTCATTATGACTGAACATGAACTAGATATTTATATTTATTCTACAGAGTTGGTCTGATAAATAAATGTGTCAATACATGCAAAGTACTTAGCACGATTCCTGGCACATAATTAGAAACCAAATTTATTTTTAGAAAATTGTATATAAAATAATTCAATGTGCTGACTGAGAATGGAACGGAGATGTTAAATTGTTAAATCTGGGATTAGTGGGGGGGATATAAAAAAGCTGCTTTGGGGCACCTGGGTGGATCAGTCAGTTGAACGTCAAACTTCGGCTCAGGTCATGATCTCACGGTTTGTGGGTTCAAGCCCCATGTCGGGCTCTGTGCTGACAGCTAGCTCAGAGCCTGGAGCCTGTCTTCGGATTCTGTGTCTCCCTCTCTCTCTGACCCTCCCCTGCCTGCGTGCTCTCTCTCTCTGTCTCTCAACCCTAGATAAGATTTTCAACCCTAAAATTTCAGATGGGATGATAGGACCCAGGATGTAAGTGTGGGAGCTGGGTATGGAGGAAGCAGATTTATGAAGGTGACTAGAATTGAAAAGATCAATATTTCAAATAGGCTGAGGGATGTGGAAGGTGAAACTGCCCAGGATTTAGGATCCAAAGAAAAATCATTAGAAGGATAAAAACCCAGATGTGTGACCTTAAAAAGAAGAAATGTTTTACTTTTTTAAAACCGTTAACATTTTAATTTTTTAACTAATCTCTACACTCAATTGGGGCCCAAAGATTATAATCCCAAGATCAATTACAACCCCCAGATCAAGAGCAGATGATCTGCTGATTGAGCCAGCCAGGGATCCCAAAAAGAAGAAACTTTTAAATAGTTTTATAAAAATAAAATTTTGAAAGAGGCATAGTGTGGCCATAAAGACAATGACCCTATTATTTAACTTCGAAAATCTGAGGACTTTATTACAAACAAATGGCTACTTCAGTGGGAGCATTGTAAGCAGCAGAAATTCAGATTTCAGTTAAGGAAATGATTTCTTACAAAAAGGGTTACTGACCAGACTCTAGTTTTCTTTATGTAATAGACTCAGAATTATAGATTGTACCATAGAAACACTGAGGAGAAGGGAAATGGCCTGGAGAATGAGGGAAAGCAAATGTGAATGGAAAAGACATTTGGGAGGATGACAGGTAACCAGAAGAATCTTTACCTTATATAGTACTGTGAACTTTCAGAAATAAAGAAAGTAGGCAATAGTGGGTTTTTTTTTAAATAAAACTAACTTTCTTCTATGTCTCTTAAAGAACTGTAATTGAAGTGAAGCACCTGAGTGGCTTGGTCGGTTAAGCATCCAACTTCAGCTCAGGTCATGATGTCATGGTTCATAGGTTCCAGCCCTGTGTTGGACTCTGTGCTGACAGCTAGCTCAGAGCCCGGAGCCTGCTTCAGTTTCTGTGTGTGTGTCTCTCTCTGCCCCTTCCCCACTTGCACTCGTCTGTCTGTCTCTCTCTCCCTCTCTCAAAAGTAAAATAAACACATTAAAAAAAATAGAACTGTAATTGAAGTAATTTGGTTGCCTACACATGAAAACTTTATGGTTAAGCTCATGGCTAGAAAAACTTTACCTCCCACAGCATGTTTTGTTCTTCCTTCAATGTGCAAATAGCACTGTACCTGGACACAAATATTATTCATCAGGAATTCCCAGTTCTTCTATTTTTAGACAGTAAACACATACTTGCACATCCCATCTACTAAGTTATCACTCACCTCCAAAGGCACATTCTGGGGTGAACGAGATGTCATCAAGGGCAATAAAAATGTCCTCATTTCCACCCAAATCAGCTTCAAATGCCACTTTAAATGCACTGTTGCTGGAGAGAGGTACATGTCCGTGCATCCAACCAGTTCTTTTATTTCCAATCACTGACCACATGAGGATGTTTAGCCCGGATTCCTCAATGGTATATATCTAATAATGGAATGGGAAAAAAAAAAAAAGAAAAAAGAAAAGGTAACTACGGTTTGCATGTTACACCTGTATGGCATCCCGGTTGTTAAGGAAAGAATGGAGTCTGGCAATGTGGCAGCACAACACCATGACTATACTTTCTCTCTGTATATATTAGGGTTACAAAGTGAGTTGTATTTTCTTTAAGTTGTTAGACCTTCGTTTTGTTTGGTTTTTGTCATGTCAATTTCTGTGTATCATATTAGGTAGGGCCAGAACCTGTAACTATCTTAAGAATCTACAAGAGTTGGAGAAGGTATTAAACCAGAATTTCTCATTGCTAAAGGACTTTATCCATGTTTCACCAAGGTTGTTTTAAAAGAGGAGAACCCTTATAGTAAGTGACCCTGATCATACACAAGTCATTTCAGAAGCCAAAGGAATGTGCAGGACATCTTTACTATTTTCACAAACAGGAAATCTTCCTGAACTAACTAACACCAATATCCAAACTTTTTTTTAAGTCCAGGGAGTAACATATTCAACAAATAAACAGTAAAATAGCAATGAAGTTAGCTTTGAAATCAACCATCATGCCAAGTTCCAATAATCTTTTTAAAACGTAAAAACAATTCAAGACAAAATAAAAAAAATGCTATTTCCTAGTGCTCTTCAAAAAAATCTATATTTTAAATAAGACAAAAATAAGTAAGGTTGCAAACATATTTTTCTATATTACCATTTTGTACCTAACTTTCAGTTATCCTTTCCCTAGAAATGATAGTTACATATATATGTGTGTGTGTGTGTATATATGTATATATATAATAGTTTGTAATGTAATTTAATAATCATATACACAACTCTTTCATTTACATGGGAAAAATATGGCCGAGAGGAGAGAAAACACATGAATAATAATTTTCTTCTATTGCAACAGTGTTTTTGTCCAATGACGTTCCTTCCTACTAAAAAGTCTTATTTTTTTCTTAATATCAAAATTTATCTAAAGATAATTTATCCTGTAAAAGTTTATCCAAATTTTATACTACGAGGATCTAGAGTCAGAAATTAGCACGCTGCTAATGTTCACTATCACAAAAAGTCTAAGTTAGAAATCAATAGGTATTTATCCAAAGGATGCAAAAATGCGGAATCGAAGGGGGACAAGCACTCTGATGTTTATAGCAGCACCATCAACAATAGCCAAAGTATGGAAAGAGCCCAAATGTTCATCGACTTATGAATGGATAAAGAAAAGGGGGTGTGTACACCCACACACAATGCAATATTACTTGGTGATCAGAAAGAATGAAATCTTGCCATTTGCAATGACGTGGATGAAGCCAGAGTATATTATTCTAAGTGAAATAAATCAGTCAGAGAAAGACAATTATTATATGATTTCGTGCACGTGTAGAATTTAAAAAACAAAATGTGAACATAGGGGAAAGGAAGCAAAAATAAGATAAAAACAAAGAGGGAGGCAAACCTTAAGAGTCTCTAACATACAGAGAACAATCTGAGGGCTGCTGGCGGGGTGTTGGGTGGGGACATGGGCCAAAAGGGTGATGGGCATTAAGGAGGTCACTTGGGATAAGCACTGGGTGTTACGTGTAAGTAATGAGCCACTAAACTGTCTTCCTGAAAGCATTATAACACTACATGTTAACTAATTGGATTTAAGTTTTAAAAGAATTTACCTCTTATTTAAAAGTTAAAACATTTTTTTAAATACATCAAGATGATCATAGACAAAGAAAAACAGAAAAAATTGCCAAGGTTTAGAAACATGAAATGTGAGATTTAACATTAACAGTGTGGAAAAGCACACTTTTTCTAGCAAAAATAACTTATTATATTGACTCCTCAATAAGTGAAATAAGCTAAAAGTCAGCATGAAAAGAATTTGGGTAACCTGAGTGTTTCCCATCTCACACAAAAGCAAACATTCATCCCAAAGAGTCTTCAGCTCTAGGATCTGGTAGGTGCCTATTTCTAAAACTAAATTAATTTTTCAGAAGAATTAAAGAGGTAAGAAGCTTCCAATTTAATATAATAACAGGACAACGTTACAAAATCAACCGAAACTGAACTGTCTCAGACTCTTTTGTTTTCTTCATAAATCCTAGGTTACATCTTAAAGATTTAAAAGGAGATGGTTTTATTTATGTTATAACTCTTTTTCTAAAAAAAAACTTCAGAAAATCAAATTACATGAAAATAAAGCCCAATACTTCCTGCTTTTTTTTTTCAAAACCCTAGTATAAAAGTATTTTGTTAACATCTATTTTTATCGTTTTTTCACTTCACTTTTCTCTCTGCTTTCAGTGTTCTTAATCTTCAGTTGATCTTACATGTTCATGCCAAATTCCATTTCCTGCATTCTTCCTTTTCTCTCATTTTCCCAAATCCGCCACAACAAACCCTGCCTGTTCTATGTGCCCCCTGCCTCCCCGGTGCCCCCATCATGAGCATTAACTCTCCAATAAACTTCAAAGCACATCATCCCATTATTTCATCCTAGTACAGTCCATGTTAATTCTGAGAAATTTCATCAATTCATTACTTAATGGCAGTGAAACTTTTTGATAATCTCATGGATTGTTTCAATTCTAACATGTAGTATTAAATTGAATAATTGCATGTTATGTCCAACGTTTCTGGAGCCACAATGGCCAATGGTAAAACTAAGAGGCTCATTTAAACACTTCAGATAATCTGTTTTTTTAATTTATGGCCAAAGAGAAACCCACTAAAGAATTACGTTATGTATTTCTTTCAATGAAAATAATGTTCACTGTCCAAAAAAAAAAAAGTTTGTGATAACCATCACCAAAATAATTATGTTTAAAAAACTTTTTAGGGGCACCTGCATGGCTCAGTCAGTAAGTGTCTAACTCTTGATTTTGGTTCAGGTCGTGGTTTCGTGGCTCATGAGAACGAGCCCCGTATCAGGCTTTGATCAGTGCAGAGACTGCTTGGGGTCTCTTACCCTCTCTCTCTCTCTCCCTGCCCCTGAACTGTTAGTGCGCATGCACATGCATACACTCTTTCTAAATAAGTAAACTTAAAAATTTTTTTAAACATCTACTACTTTGAAAAAGTAAAATGGCTAATATCCTTGAAAAGTAGTTTAATTTGCCCCTAATTGTATATTTTATTACACATATTTTACTGAAAAACAATTTATGTTGCAATAATAACTTACTATTTGAAATAACTTCTCAAATCAGCAACTGGACAAATCATTTGGCTACTTCTATTTTGATATTCTATGGTTGGATGCTTATCCATTAATACTGTAATAGTCAACGTCACATGTAATAAAATATTTTCTCATGATTTTTATCATAAAACAAAATGGATTCAAAGAATACATAAGTAAAACATTATGCATAGATATTATAAACAAGATTATATTATATTAAAAATGATGGTATATTTGTAACTACTTATACGATAGGGAAAACTTGAAGAGAGCTTGCTAAGTTAAAACATAATTATATGTCATATAAATATAAATATAATAATATCCAATTAAATTTACGTTAAGTTTTTTGAGGAGAACACTCCTCAACATTTATTTAGGAGAAGCGTACCTTTGGAGAAAAATATCAACAGATATGAAGAGGTAATAGGAAACATGAGTATTAATGTTAACAAATTATAGAATAGTATCAAAACAAGAGAGAAGCTACTTAGATAATATCCAACTATGTATGTTTCTAGGCAAAACATTGGAAGAGTCTGATTGGTAGATTTTCCTGAAGTTCCTCTCCTGAAGTCAGTCACAATCTCTGAGGGCCTACAACAATGAAGGAAGGCTGGTGCTGATTTAATGTGTCTTAATGGAGACTTCTGGATATCGGAAACAGTTTATCTATTTCATTATATATTTATCTTACTGGAATTAGTGCATCGGTACGATGAAACCTTGCCTTTACTTGGTCCCAGATATTCTGCTAGATGTCTGTTCACTAATCACCACTGATAGCACAAAGGAATGAACTGAGCTACACTTAATCCATATTGATGCAGTTTCTCTTGGCTTTATTTGCAAACACTTAAACTTATATAATAGAAGAAAGAAAAAAAATCAAAAGTAATAAAAGAAGAAATTTGCCTCAAAAAGAAGTTATAGGCTATAAACTCATTTAATAGAAGATATAAATAATCAATATTAATGAGAATTGAGTGCATTCACATACAGTATGTTAATGTGAGCCCTACTACACATGTGGGTATAGAGTAGGCCTATTGACTGCCATCTACACACTTGGATTAGGGTTGTAGAGAGATATTGAACAATTCATTACTCGTACACAGCACAGGCTTCCAGTCCTCCGCATAGCATGCAAAGAGATTAGAAACCATCATGCCAGTCTTAGCAGCAAGGAAAAACCTGAGCTGAAAAACAACAATTCTTCTTAGTTCCTTCAGACAAGTGATGTCACAGAGTAATCATGACCATTGCCCCCATCCCCCAATTTGGGGAGGAAGATAGGCAGACACAAAGAATCACAACTTACAGGGGCAAAAGCCCAGGCAAAGAAACTCCTGTGGGAACCAGTAGCAGGGTAGGAGAACCTGGATTGAAACTGATGAATTGCTGGACTTGTCCCTATAGACAAGTTTCAAAGTCAAGCATTCTTGAAGGGATCACACTACTGTGAACTTGACCTCTAGGAGCTCTACCAGTTTCTCACACTGAAAATCAGAGAAAAACTCCCTCAAAATTTTTGCAAATAAAGAGGAAAAGTAGCCATTTTGAAATATACACAAAGCATTCTGTTCTTCCTAGCAACACTTGCCCTTAAGACAAACTACTTAAAAAAATGTAATTTACTGAGGTTTATCAGGGCCTAACCACACTGGAGAAAGGAAAATACCTAACTCTAGCTCCTGGTAGCTTTCCAGGGTGGGTAAGAGAAATTCCAGCCACATCTACCCTTTCTGTCTCACATCAGAAGCGTAAAAACAAACAAACAAACAGACAAATAACTGCCAAAAAATCCCTAGAAAGGCTACTGTGAAGGATACAACCCCAGTGATACTAAAGGACTCAACTGAGACCTACCTAATCATAGGCCCCAAACTTACCAACACATGAGGAAAGTTTCTGTGTAAGAACAGGGAAATACAATGAAATAATAGCACACTGAAGACCTTGTTTAGAAATAAATCTCTCTCAATACCCAAAGATAACAGGAAAGACAAAGACAACAGAGCAAATTATAAGTGATATCTATAGTTACAGCAAAAAGTAAACATATCCTAACCTCTAGTTAGATACACATAAAACCTAACACAAAAGGCCTAATTCCTTCTACCCAGTACATCATGGCAGTCATTCATAAAAGACAAAAAACACAGTTTGAAGAGACAGAGCAAGCAACACAACCTCGTTTGGATAGACTAAAGATGTGGAAGCATCTTATTCAAGCATGGAATTAATACAAGTATATTTAATAAGATAAGGGCTCTAATGGAAAAATAGAATGCAAAAATAGATGGATAGTATAAACAGATATGGAAACTCTAAGAAACGATCAAAAGGAAATACTAGAAATAAATAGAAACACTAACAGAAATGAAGCATGCCTTTGATGGGTTCATCAATAGACTGCCCACAGGAGAGGAAAGATGAGTAAGCTTGAAGATATGTCAATAGAAACCACCAAGTCTGAAATGTTAAAAAAAAAAAAAAAAAGACTGAGAAAAATGGAACAGAATATCTAAGAACTGTGGAATGGTTACAAAAAGTGTCATATGCATAATGTAAATACCAAAAGGAGAAGAAAGAGAAAGAACAGAAGAAATATTTAAAGTCATAGGGAATGGTAATTTCCCAAAATTAATGATAAAGACCAAACCACAGATCCTGGAAGATGTCTGAACACCAAATATTTATCTACACCTGGTCATAAGATCAAAGACACAGTGAAAATCTTGAAAGAAGCCAGCTTATGTAGGACTACCTTACTTATAGAGAAGCAAGGATAATAATTACATCAAATTCCCTTTAGAACCATACAAACAAAAAGATAGTGGAATAAAAGCACTTAAAGTAGTGAAAGAGAGAGAGAGAGGGAGAAAAAGACTTCAAATTAGAATTCTGTATCCAATAAAATTATTTATCAAAATAAAGAAGAAATAAAGATTTTCTCAAACACAAGTTAAAACAATTTTTTGTCAGTATACATGCCTTGCAGGTAAAGTTAGAATAAGTTCTTTAGAGAGGAGGAAAATGATATTAGTCAGAAAATCAGATCTACATAAAGAAGGATGTTAGAATATGTGAAGTAAATAAGTAGACTATTTTTATTATTAATTGATTAAATAATTAAAAGTTTGTTCAAAATAATAATACCAAGATTACCAAGATTGTATTCAGATTTTACTTTTGGGGTAAGTGAAATAAATGAATGGCAGCATGTTCTAAAAGATGGGAAGGAGGACTTGGGATTGCTGTTTATAATGTCCTTGCACTGCCCATCAAGTGGCATAGTACTATTTGAAAGTGGACCTGGATTACTTGTAAATGCAGACTGCAAACTCATGGGCCAAAAATTAAAAAAAATTAAAGAAGTATAATTGATATGCTATGAAAGGAGGAAAAAAAAGAAATCATATAAGATGCTCAATTAAAACAAAAGCCAAACAGAGTAGAGGGTGTGAGAGACAGAAAGAAAGAAGGAAAGGGAAGGGAAGGGAAGGAAAAAAGAACAAGATATACTAGAATAAAATATAAACAAATATGCTAGATATTATTTCAACTATGAATAATCACTTTAAATTTTAGATTTCTGAATATACCAATTAAAAGGGACTGTTATATTGAATTAAAAAATACCTAACTATATGTTGTCTGTAAGAAACTCAAGTATCAAGGCACAGATAGATGAAAAGTAAAAGGATAAAGATATACTATACTAATATTAATGAAAAGAAAGCTGGGAAACCTATATTAAATTTGGACAGAGCAAATTCAGAGAAAGGAAAATTGTCAGGAACAAATGTATCACATAATGAAGACAGTGGTCAATGCTCTAAGAAGACAACAATCTAAAATGTGTATGCACCTAGTAGCACAACATCAAATACTCGAGGCAAAAACTGGAAGAAGTACAAGGAGAAATAGATGAATCCACTTATACAGTTGGAGGCTTCAAATCCCTCCATCTGTAATCAGATCAGGAGTCAGCAAATCAGTAAGGGTATAGCTGAACTGAGCAGTATCAATCAACTTTGCATTTATAGAATACTTCAGCAACTGCAGAACACACACTCCTCTAAAATTCACAGGGAATACTCAAAAAGACTGATGACATTCTGAGTAATCAAATACACTGTAGCAAATTTAAAAGAATAGAAATCATACAATATATGTTCTCAGATCACAATGGAGTTTAACTAGAAAACAATAATAGGAAGATAGCTGAGAAACCCAAAATGACTGAGATTATACAACATACTTATGAATAACACATGGGTTAAAGAAGAAATTACAAGAAAAAAACTAAAATTATTTCAAGCTAAATGAAAATTAAAGTAAAATCAATTAAAATTTGTGGGATGCAGTGAAGCAGTACTTATGGGGTCATTGTATAGAATTAAATGCATGTACTAGAAAGTAAGAAAGATCTGAAATCAATCATCTAAGCTGGTTCTTTGAAAAGAGGAATAAAATTCTAGTCAGGCTACCTCAGCAAGATAAAGAAGATACAAATATAAATATCAGATATGAAAGAGGAACTATACCTATAGAAGGATAATAAAGGATTATTAACAGCTCTATGTCCACAAATTTAATAAACTAGATGAAATGGGCTAATTCCTTTAAAAGGCATATCTTATGAAAATTCACACAAGGACAAATAGATAATCTGAATAGGCTTATAAAATTAAAGAAATGGAATCAATTATTTAAAAGAGAAAGCATCAAGCCCAGACAGATTCACTGGTGAATTCTACCATATATTTAAGAAAGAAATTATATCAATTATCTACAATCATAAAACAGAAGCAAAAGAAACATTTCTGAATTCATTCTATGAGGCCAGCTTTACCCTAAATTCTTTATTTAAATTTTTTTATTTATTTTTTTAGCACTACCCTAAGTTCAAAACCAGGCAAAGACATTACTAGAAAGAAACCCTATATGCTAATATCTCATATGAATTCAAAAATTCTCAACAAAATATTGGCAAATTGTGTTGAATAATGTATAAAAGAATGATAAATATCCATTAGGTGACATTTATTCCAGGTGTGCAAGGCTGACAAACATTGGAAAATCAATTAATGCAATCTATTATATCAACAGGTTAAAGAAGAAAAAGCATCTAATAATATTGATAGAAGCAGATGACAAAATCCAACACTCATTCATGATAACAACTCTTAGGAAACTAGAAATAGGAAAGAAGCTTCCTCAACTTGATGAAGAACATCTTTAAAGAACCTATAGCACCACTCTTCATGGTGAGAAATTCCATACTCTCCTGCAAAGATCAGGAACAAGCAAAAACATGTGCCCTCACTGCCTCCATTCAATATTGTACTGAAGTTCTAGCTAATGCAATGAGAAAAAGAAAAAAAGATATGCTGGTCATGTACAAATAAAAATGCCTTTGTTTGCAAGTGACATGATTGACTATATAGAAAATCCCACAGGATCAATAACAACAACAACAAACTCCCCAAACTACTAACTAATTTATAGCAAGGCTGAAAGATACAAGGTTAATACACAAAAGTCACTGATTTTCTTATAATCTAGCAATGAACAATTGGACTGGAAATTAAAAACACGATACTATTTATATTAGCATAAAGGCACATGATTCATATGAAGAACATAAAACTCATGAAAAAAAAGAAAGATCTAAATAAATGGATGATATTCCATGAGGCAGACTCAATATTGTCAAGATGTAAGTTCTCAACTTGATATATAAATTCAATTCAATCCACGTCAAAACCTCAGTAAGTAAGTTTGAGGCTACTGTCAAATGCATTTAAAGCTTATGAGGAAGGACAAAAGACATAGAACAGTCAATACAATACTGAAGATGAAGAACAAAGTCAGAGTACTGACGCTACCTGACTGCAAGACATTTTAAATATACAGCAATCAAGTCAAGGTGGATTGGTGAAAGAACAGATGAATTGATCAGTAGAACTTAAAAGAATGCCTGGGCACAGACCCACAGATAGTCAACTGATTTTTTGATAAAGGAACAAAGGCAATTCAATGACGAAGATTAGTATTTTCAATATATGATACCAAAGCAACTTGATCCAATTGCAAAAAAAGTGATCCTAGATATAGAACTTCTGTATCGCACCCAAATTAATTCAAGATGGCTTACAGACCTAAATGTCTACTGGCAAACTATAAAATTACTAAGAGATTCTATAAGAGAAAAATCTATATAGTCTTGGGTTGTAAGATGACTTATCATGATCTGTGAGTGAGGAAATTGGTAAGGCAGACCTCACTGAAATTAAAAACTTCTAGGGCACCTGGGTGACTTAGTTGGTTAAGCATCTTTTTTTTTAGTTTTTTAATGTTTATTCATTTTTGAGAGACAGAGAGAGACAGAGCGTGAGTGGGGGAGGGGCAGAGAGAGAGGGAGATACATAATCTGAAGTAGGCTTCAGGCTCTGAGCAGACAGCACAAAGCCCGATGTGGGGATAGAACTCATAGACTGTGAGATCATGACCTGAGCCAAAGTTGAATGCTTAACCGACTGAGGCACCCAGGTGCCCTAACATTCGACTCGATCTCAGCTCAGGGTTCCTGAGATAGAGCCCTGCATCAGCAGGAAGCCTGCTTGGGATTCTCTCTCCAGTCTCTCTCTGGCTCTCCCCCACTCACACACACTATAAACAAACAAACAAACAAACAAACATTTTAAAAAGAAATTAAAAACTACTGCTCTGTTAAAGACACCATTATAATAATGAAAAGACACCACAAAACTGAAGAAAGAATTTTTAAAACACAAATCTGATAAAGGCCTAGTATCCAACATACAAAACTCTTACAACTCGAAAATAAGAAAACAAACAACCCAATTAAAAAAGGGACAAAAGAGCCTAACAGACCCCTCACCAAAAGGCAGCAGTGCAGATGGCAAATGAGCATAGGAGAAACACTCAACATTACATATCATCAGGGAAATACAAGTTAAAACAGCTAAAACGCCTATGAGGACAGCCCAAATCCAAAGCACTGAAAATACCAAATCCTAGCAAGGAACAACAAGAACTCTTATCACTGCAGGGGGGATGCAAGCTGGTAAAAATACCTAAGAAGGCAATTCTGCAGTTTCTCACAGAACGGAATGTACTCTCACCATATGATCCAGCAACTCTGCTCCCGGAGGAGTTAAAAACTTACCTCCGTGCAAGAGTCTGCTCATGAATGATTATAGAAGCTTTGTTTATAATTGTCCAAACTTGGAAGCTACCAAGAGGTTCGATAGGTAAATGGATAAACACACACCGGTGCATCTGCACACTGGAATTTTACTTAGGGATGAAAGAAAAATGAGCTATCAAGCCGCAAAAAGACCTGAGGGAACATGACTGTACATTTCTAAGTGAAAGAAGCTAATTGTAAAAGGCTATAAAACTTCCAGAGGATAACAGGAAAAAATCGAGGTGACCTTGGGTTTTGTATTTTGTTTTTGTATGTATGTGGGTTTTGTTGTTGTTGTTGTTGTTTTATTTTGGTTTCTGAATAAGAGATAAGATTTTGGATAATAGTATGGGACAGAGTGGCTGCGTGTCAGGCCTTGTAGTACTGAGCTTCCCAGGAACAGACAAACAGACAGGAATAGTCCAGACAGATAAGCGGACAGAGACAGAGGCATAGGAAAACAAAGCCAAACGGGTAAGAGACCAGGACCAGCCTCCTCAGCTGTTGTCGGGCTTGAGATCCAGTTCTGCCCTGGGGACCTGCAAGGTTGGCCTGGGCCTCAGTTCTCACAGTGTCCCTTCTCCTCACCCTCTCTCCTCACTCCCTGAAGCCAGGGACCTTTGGCATGTGGTTTCCTAGACTATGAAACAGTTGTTTCTGGAGTACAGGGACACAGAGGGTCAGATGTCTAGGAGGCTTCCTGGGGAGGGGGAAGCCTGGGTGATGTGGGGTGAACAGCAGCAAAGGGAGAAGCTGCTCAGTAGGCCCCTGTGTCTGGGGAAGGCCCCCAACACCCTGCCCATCGCACCAACATGGTGCGGTAAATAAAGTCTCAAGGATAATTCTTACATAATGAATTTCTGGAACAGGTAAAACTACGGACATAGTAAAGATCAGTGGTTGGCAGGGGTATTGGAGAGGGAGGGAGGGGGGATGAATAGGGTGAGCACAGGGAATATTTAGGGGAATAAAACTATTCTGTACAATACTTTAGATACAGGTCATTACACATATGTGAAAACATATGTAGAATGTACAACACCAAGGGTAAGCCCTAATGTAATCTACAGACTTTTATCATAAAATGTTAGGGGCACGTGGGTGGCTCAGTTGAGCATCCAACTTTGGCTCAGGTCATAATGTCACAGTTCGTGGATTTGAACCTTGCGTTGGGCTCTGTGCTGACAGCTCAGAGCCTGGAGCCTGCTTTGAATTCTGTGTCTCCCTCTCTCTCTGCCCCTCCCCGACTTGTGGGTTTTTTTTCTCTCTCTCTCTCTCAAATGAATAAACATTAAACTAAAAAAAATGTTAATATTGACTCATCAATTATAACAAATGTGCCACAGTAATGTAAAATACTAATAATCATGGAAGTATAGGAACTATGTGCCTTCTGCTTATTTTCTCTATAAACCTAAAACTGCTAAAAAAAAAAAGAAGTATTAACTTACAAAATATTTAAAAAATACACAATATAGAAGTGATGGAGCTAATATGGAATTTTCCTTATTCGCTTTAATTCACTCAATTGCCTATTTTTTTAAAAAAATTAATGTTTATTATTTTTGAGAGAGACGGACAGACAGAGAGACAGAGAACAAGCAGAGGAGGGGCAGAGAGAGAGGGAGACACAGAATCTGAAGCAGGCTCCAGGCTCTGAGCTGTCAGTACAGAGCCCCATGTGGGGCTCAAACCCACAGATCACAAGATCATGACCTGAGTTGAAGTCAGTCTCCCAACCAACTGAGCCACCCAGGTGCCCCTCAATTGCATATATTTTTAATGTTTATTTATTTTTGACTGAGGGAGCATAAGTATGGGAAGGGCAGAGAGAGAGAGGGGACAGAGGATCTGAAGCTGGCTCTGTGCTGACAGCAGAGAGCCTGATGTGGGGCTTGAACTCATGAACTATAATACCATGACTTGAGCCAAAGTCAGAAACTTAACCAACGGAGCCATCCAGGTGCTCCCTTTCAATTGCCTATTTTATTGGAAAAACACAAATGTCTGATTAATTTCAACACCAATTAAGCATTATTCAAACGGTCACTTGGTCTTCTAAATACATTTACTCTCTCTTCTCTCCCTTCCCTCTTTCCATCACGTTCTACTTCCACTATTGGACATTTTAAAACGTCAGGTGGCACACCATCTCTTACCTTGCAAATGTCACTACTTACCCCAATTTCCTCTAAAGAAACCAAGCATCTTTGCCTGATCAAAGTAGCAGGTATATTAAGCTATCAAAGGAGGAACGTTAGAACTCAGTGACAGCAGTTTTCTAGAACTGGGACTCACAAAAATTGTAATAAAAATGTCCTTCCAATGATATCAAAATGTCTTCAAGCTCTCTCTGCCCTATTTCTTCTAAAGTAGATTCCATACTCAATGCAGTGCTTGAACTCATGACCCTGAGACCAAGAGTGACAGGCTCTACCCACTGAGCCAGCCAGGCACCCTGCTCCACTCCTTCTCTCACATGTCACTACTTTCTTCATGAGGACCCCTTGCTGATCCTCCTAAACACCAGGGACACTCCCAACTTGGAGTGTTACACTGTTCTCTCTCTCCTGTCTCTCTCTTCTGTCTCTCTACTTCTCTCTCTCTCTCTACTTCTCTCTCTCTCTCTCTCTCTCTCTCCCCCCTTTCTCTCTTTTTTGTCTCTCTCTCCCCCCCCATCTGAAATGTTCTCTCATCTTGGCCCCCATATTTGCATGGCTCACTCCCTGATCTCTTTCAAGAGTTGGCTCAAATTTACACTCTCAATGTGGCCCCCTCTGACTATACCCTGCTCTACCAATCCTCTCTCTCTTCTGCACTTTGTTACATGGTCTCTGCAGAGTATCCAGCTTACTCATTTATCACATCTGTTTAATGTCTGTTTCTCCATCATAGCATATCCTCTGGGGGCAGGGAGTTTGTTTTGCTTATTTAGGTATGTCTAGAATCCTGTCATGTCCATAATAAGTGCTCAGTAAACATTTGCTTAAAATGAAAGAATAGAAAATTTCAAGGTCTAAGAACTTTAAAGTTGGATAGCATCTGAGAGGCTTGCTAGTCAAAAACTTCATAGGGGACTATTGTTAGGGGCCAATATGGTGGATAAATACTTCCTGCCCACAACTCTCAAAGAAGGGCTGAAGCCAAAGGACTCTGAACTCCAAGAGTCTGGGAAGAAGTCTTCTAGGAAGACAGCCTCATAGGTGTGTAAATGCGAACTGGGAGAGATAAAAATGGGCCGGGACATGGAGGTGCAGGGGGAGGGAGCCCTTTCTGCAGAGAGACAAATGGAAGAGAAGCAGCAGCTGGGAAACTGTAGGACCATATCTGGACAAGAGAAAAACCTCAGACAGGGATGGAGAGGGATCCTATCATCCCATCTCTAACTGCAGGGCTTTCTTTGGACTGGGGCTTGTTGCCCTGTTCCCACACCTGGGGATGAGGGGAGTTCCCTCTGGGCTGGTGGCACCTCAGGGGTGCAGTCGGCATCAGGAGGAACTGGCCTCCTGTCCTGAAGTGCTGCAGCTCGCGGAATTATTTTTTGGGCAGCATAATCAACACACTTGGAATGGGACCTTAAAACACAGCTAAGTTTGGGGCACAGGAGATAGTCCACCTTGTCTGTGCCCACAGCACAGTGAGGACAGATCCAAAGCAGTGATTTGGGACACGTGGTCCAAGAGAAGGGACTGGGAGGTCACCATTTTTCTCCTCACAACCACCAAGGCAGGGCCTCAGGGATTAGTGCTGGGCCCACAGTGGAGATGGGACCTGCCTACACTAAACTACGCCCATCCATGCTGGGTAGCTGCTTATCTACTGGAGCTGGATAGATGCCATGGAGACAGGCGGCCCTCTCCTCCAGAGCAGCAGTGTGGCATTGCCTAGATTAACTCTAGGTCAATACTTGTTGTTCAGATATATTCTCCCTTTTCTCCTTCTTATCTCTTTCCTCTTCTAGGCTGGTTACTCTGGTTATTGGTTTGCTTAAACAGACATATTTAATCGATCCTCTGGATGCATGTTCTATACCTCCTTTTCTCCTCTCTCTCTCTCTGGAATAATCAGAGTAGATAGTTTCTCTGGGTAACATTATCTTTGTTTCTATCTCCTCATCTCCTGCCATATTCTCCTTTTTTCTCTCTCTGGATTGAGTCTTTTAGTCTCTGCCTGGTCCATGTTCATTTTCCCTATCTCCCACCCCTGTCATTTCTCTCTTTGTTTATATGCTCTCCATCAGCACTGTCTCCACCCTGCTCTTTATCTGTAGCTGGGGTTTCTAGTTTTATGCTTTTAAGCTGTCTTTATTTTCTTTGTTTGTTTTATTTGTTTGTGCATTTGCATGTTTTTATTCCCTGTTGGTCTGTCTGTCTGCTTTCCTTTACAGAACTACTTCAAGGAAAAAACCAAAGCACACATGGCAGAGAGTCCAAAACATCACTATGAGTAGGGAAACAAAATAAACAAGGTCACAACAGAGAGAAAGTGAAACTCTTCAAAAAACACCTCCTGAACTGCCAGGCCCTGGACAGTCTATGAGTCTCCTTTAATACAGTAGTACTTACAGGTGCAGAGCACATAACAAGCTTTTAAAACTTACAAGAGACAGAAGGCTAGTCACAATTACAAAACAGAAAAATTCTCCTTAAAAGAAATTCCAGGAAGAAATGACAGCTAAAGAATTGATCAAACAGATATAAGTAACATAACTTTACAAGGATTTAGAATAATAATCATAAAATTAAGCTCTGGGCTTGAAAAAGGCATAGAAGACAGCAGTCTCCATTGCTGCAAAGATCAAGGATCTTAAAAACAGTCACGATAAATTAAAAAATGCTATAAATGAGGTTCAAAATAAAGTGGAGGCATCCACAGCACGGATTGAAGAGGAAGAGGGGAGAACCAGTGAAATAGAAGATAAAATTATGGAAAAAGAGGAAGCCAAGGAAAAGAGAGATAAATTGACCCAGGAGCAGGAAAGGAGAAGTTGAGAAATGAGTGATGCAATCAAATGGAACAACATCCATATCATAGGAATTCCAGAAGAAGAAGAGAGAGAGAAAGAGGAGGAAGGGGTACTTGAACAAATCATAGCTGAGAACTTCCTCAACTTGGGGAAAGAAACAGACACTGAAATCCAAGAGGCACAGAGAACTCCCCTCAGAGGCAACTTGAATCAATCTTCTGCATGATATACCATAGTGAAACTGGCAAAATGCAAGGATAAAGAGAGAATTCTGAAAGCAGCTAGGGATAAACAGGCCTTAACATATAAAGGTCGACCCATAAGAGTAGTAGCAGACCTATCTACTGAAACTTGTCAGCCAGAAATGAATGGCAGGAAATCTTCAATGTGATGAACAGGAAAAATATGCAATCAAGAGTCCTTTATCCAGAAAGCCTGTCATTCAGAATAGAAGGAGATATAAAGATTTTCTCAAACAAATAAAAACTAAAGGAATTCATCACCACTAAACCAGCCCTACAGAAGATCCTAACGGGGACTCTATGAGGGAAGTGTTGCAAGGAACACAAAGTACCAGAGACATCACTAAAAGCATTAATCCTACTGAGAACACAATGACTCCAAACCCATATTTGTCAATAATAACACTGAATGTAGATGGACTAAATGCTCCAATCAAAATACACAGGGTATCAGAATGGATAAAAAAACAAGACGCATCTATTTTCTCTATATAAAAGACTCAATTTAGACCTGAGGACACCTTCAGATTGAAAGTAAGAGGATGGAGAAATATCTATCATGCTACTGGAAGTCAGAACAAAGCTGGAGTAGCCATACCTATATTGGACAAACTAGACTTTAAAGTAAAAGCAGTAACAAAAGATGAAGACGGTCATTATATAATAATTACAGAGTCTATCCATCAGGAAGAGCTAACAATTATAAATGTCCATGCACCGACTTTGGAAGAACCTAAATATATAAAACAATTAAGCACCAACATAAGCAATCTTATTGATAAGACTGTGCTAATTGCAGGGGACTTTAATACTCCACTTACAGGAATGGATAGATCAACTAGACAGATCACTAAAGAAAAAGGGGCCCTGAACAACACATTGGACCAGATAGATTTGACAGATATATTTAGAAATGTACATCCCAAAGCTATATCACTTTCTTCTTGATTGCACATGGTACATTCTCCGAGATAGATCACATACTGGGCCACAAAGCAGCCTTCAATAAATATAAAAGAACAGAGATCATACCATGTACACTTTTGGATCACAATGCTATGAAACTTGAAATTAACCACAGGAAAAAGTCTGGAAAACCTCCAAAAGCATGGAGGTTGAAAAACACCAAACTAAAGAATGAATGGGTCAACCAGGCAATTAGAAAAGAAACTAAAAAATATATGGAAACAAATGAAAATAAAAATACAACAATCCAAACTCTTTGGGATGCAGCAAGGCAGTCCTAAGAGGAAAATACATTGCAATCTAGGCCTATTTCAAGAAACTAGAAAAAGCCCAAATACAAAATCTAACAGTGCACGTAAAGGAACTAGAAGCAGGGCAGTAAGACACCCCAAACCCAGCAGCAGAAGAGAAATAATAAAGATCAGGGCAGAAATAAACAATATAGAATTTAAAAAAACCAGTTGAACAGTTCAATGAAACCAAGAGTTGGTTTTTTGAAAAAAAAATAAACAAAATTGATAAAACTCTAGTAAGCCTTCTCCAAAAGAAAGGGGAGAACAGGCAAATAGATAAAATCATGAATGAAAATGGATTGATTACAACAAATCCATCAAAAATAAAGCAATTATTAGGGAATACAATGAAAAATCATATGCTAATGAACTGGACAGCCTAGAAGAAATGGACAAATTCCTAAATAACCACACACTATGAAAGCTCAAACGGGAAGAAATAGAATATCTGCAAAGAGCCATAACTAGTGAAGAAATTGACTCAGTTATCAGAAAACTCCCAACAAATAAGAGCCCTGGACCATATGGCTTCCCTTGGGAATTCCACTAGATAATTAAAATAGAGTTAATGCCCATTCTTCTCAACCTGTCTCAAAACAATAGAAACGGAAAGAAACTTCCAGACTCATGCTATGAAGCCAGCATCACTTCGATTCCCAAAGCACAGATATCCAGCAGAAAAAGAGAACTACAGGCCAATATCCCTGATGAATATGGATGCAAAAATCCTCAATAAGATACTAGCAAATCGAATTCAAGAGTATATAAAAAGAATTATTCACCATGATCAAGAAGGATTAATTCCTGGGGTTCAGGGCTGGTTCAATCTTCACATATCAATCGATGTGATATATCACATTAACAAAAGAACCATATGATCCTGTCAATAGATGCAGAAAAAGCATTTGACAAATACAGCACCCTTTTAAAAACCTCAACAAAATCGGAAGAAGGAACTTACTTAAACACCATAAAAGCCATTTATGAAAAGCCCACAGCTAACATCATCCTCAATGAGGAAAAACTGAGAGCTTCCCCTCTGATATCAGGAACACAACAGGGTTGTCCACTCTTACCACTATTGTTTAACAGAGTGCTGAAGTCCTAGCATCCGCAATCAGGCAACAAAAGGAAATAAAAGGCATGTAAATTGACAGTGATGAAGTCAAGCTTCCACATTTTGCAGACAACATGATACTCTACCTGGAAACCCTGACAGACTCCACCAAAAATATGTTAGAACTGATTGATCCATTAATTCAGCAAAGTCGCAGAATACAAAATCAATGTACAGAAATTGGTTGCATTTTTGTACACCAAAAATTAAGCAACAGAAAGAGAAATCAAGAAACTGATCCCATTCACAATTGCACAAAAATAACATAAAATACCTAGGAATAAGCCTAACTAAAGATGTAAAAGATCTGTATGCTGACAACTATAGAAAACTTAGGAAGGAAATTGGAGATACAAAGAAATGGAAAAACATTCCATGCTCATGGATTAGAAGAATAAATTTTGTTAAAATCTCAATCCTACACAAAGCAATCTACACATTCAATGCAATCCCTATCAAAATTGCACCAGCATTCTTCTCAAATCTAGAACAAACAATCATAAAATTTGTATGGAACAAAAGACCCCAAATATCCAAAGTTAATATTGAAAAAGAAAACCAAAATGGAAGACATCACAATCCAAGATTTTAGCTTCTACTACAAAGCTTGAATCATCAAGACAGTAAGGTATTGGCACAAAAACAGAAACACAGACCAACGGAATAGAATAGAGAATCCAGAATTGGACCCACAAATGTATAGCCAATTAATCTTTGATAAAGCAGGAAAGAGTATCCAATGGAAAAAAGACAGCCCTTTTAATAGATAGTGCTGGGAGAACTGGACAGCAACATGTAGAAGAATGAAACTAGACCACTTTCTTACACCATACACAAAAATAAACTCAAAATGGATCAAGGACCATCAAAACCCTAGAGGAGATAACAGGAAACAACCTCTTTGACCTCAGCTGCAGCAATTTCTTACTCAACACATCTCCAAAGGCAAGGGAATTAAAAGCAAAAATGAACTATTGGGACCTCATCAAGTTAAAAAAAACCCAAAAACTTCTACACTGCCAAGGAAATAATCAACAAAACTAACAGTCAACTGACAGAATGGGAAAAGACAGTTGCAAATGACATATCAGATAAAGGGCTTATATTCAAAATCTATAAAGAACTCATCAAATTCCACACCTGAAAAACAAATAATCCAGTGAAGAAATGGGCAGAATATATGAATAGACACTTCTCCAAAGAAGACATCCAGACGGCCAGCAGACACATGAAACGATGCTCAACATCACTCATCATCAGGGAAATATAAATCAAATCCACACTGAAACCACCTCATGCCAGTTAGAGTGGCTAAAGTGGACAAATCAGGAGACTACAGATGCTGACGAGGATGTGGAGAGACGGGCACCCTCCTACACTGTTGGTGGGAATGCAAACTGGTGCAGCCACTCTGGAAAATAGTGTGGAGGTTTCTCAAAAAATTAACAATAGAACTCCCCTGTGACCAGCAATAGCACTATCAGTCACTACGTTGTACACATGAAACTAAGATCGCACTGTATGCTACCTAACTTAAATTTAAATAAAATTAAAAAAAAAAAACTTTCACTGGGGACTAGAGAGAATGTCTCACTCACTGGTCAGTGATAGAAGTAGTTTTTCATGTGCAGTTTCTACCTTAACAAATTCATTATTTTATTTGAAAAAGACATATACCTACTCATTAGAAACAAGAACTGTAGTGACAGCTACCAATGTTCTAATTGCTAAGTTTACAAATAATTGCTTATTCACACAAAAACATCACCACAACTTTCTGTGTGTGGAGGTCACTGAGTTATAAATAAGCTATGGTGTCTTTTTTTTAAATCTTAATTAATTTATTATTGAGACAGAGAGAAACAGCATGAGTGGGGGAGGGTCAAAGAGAGAGGGAGACACAGATTCCTAAACAGGCTCCAGGCTCTGAGCTGTCAGTACAGAGCCAGACGTGGGGCTCAAACTCATGAATGGTGAGATTGTGACCTGAGCCGAAGTCAGCCACTTAACCGAATGAGCCACCCAGGGCGCCCCTAAATAAGCTATGGTGTCTTAAAATATGAAATTTACCATAGGTTAAGTAGAGGAATGAGTGATTTAAAAACAAACAACAACAACAGTGAACAAAACAAAACAAAAAACCAAAAAATTTGGAGCAATCGGAATTTGAATTGAAGAACAATCCACATTTCAGCTCTGTCTTTAAAAGTTGAAGAAATACTTCATTCTTTTTCCTTTGTATTTCTCATTTGAGATTGGAGGTAGAGAACACCAGTCTGCTAATGTCACAAAGCAAATTAAATATGTTCATTCACATAGAGTCCTTATTCAAATTAAAAAGTAGTACCCCAAATTGGCTGGTGATTATTTGTGCTACAGAGAGGCATTTCTGGTCATCTCTATCATATTTAAAAAGCATGACACTTTGCTTTAGCATTTAACTTACCTAGCAATAAGAAGGCTGAACAGTGTTATGATCAGGGGCTATGACCCAGAAACTAATCCTTGCCATGCTAATACTAATTGGATGACTTAGGCTAAAATTATTTAATCTCTTTCAACTTTGATTTCTTGTCTATTAAGTAGAAGAAATATTAATACCTATTTAATAAGTACACATTAAAATAATGTATATAAAGTAAGTACTGGCACTAAGCACACTTTTTATTATTTATTACTCACATGTGTGCTATTACATGTCCTACTTCACCTCTTCTCAAAAAAAAAAAAGAGTTAACACATTAGAATGAGGATGTTAAAGAGAATGTTAACTGGATGATTTCATTATGAAAAGCTGATACTCTTGTGAAATTTAAAAAAATGATTTCAGAATGCAATTTCAGGTTTTTCAGATCTTTTACAAAAGCATTGTAAAAAAAGGGGAACAAGAGGCAGAGAGCTTTAGAAATATTCTAAGTTTCTAGTCATTAGTAACTTAGAAAGCTGGGTTTAGGACACAGGTTTCCTATATTCCATTTGATTACTTTTCCTGAAAATCACTCAGTTTGCAATAAACACACAGACTGTATCAGAGAAGGATTTGCTGAGGAAAAATTACAGCTACTCTCCATGTAGAAATTGAAATGGCTGATTTCTATGTAGTTCTACAACATTAACTTCACTTTCTTTGAAAGAAGCAGACTATTGAGGAGTAATCAGAAATAAAGAAGCAACCAAATGTCGCTTAATAGCAGAATAACCCAGGTAACCTTCGATATTAGTCATATCACTGTACAGACTAACTTCAAAATGCTTTCAAAACAACCTCCCTCAAAGAAGGAGAAGTTACACTGAAGAACAGCAAAGAGGGAACAAAAAATGGAACTGTGAGTGGATTTACCTTACAGTATTCTGCAAAATTGTAAATACATGAAAAAAAATGGACTCTGGCTCTGATGGCTAACTGAAAACACACATTTACCTATCTTCCTCAAAAATGTTCCACCACAAAGACAGGAAAAATCCTGAAATAAATCCATGGAACCACTGGAAAATCATGGGTACAGGTACCAATATACAAATAAAAATTAATTTTTAAGGACTTTCTGTAAGATTTAAACCAAAGGAAAGCTTGTAAAAATACACAAAATTGAGAAATTTACCAACACCTGTAGGTGAAATAAAGATGTACAAGAAAGTGTTCCCAGTAGAACTCCAGAATAACCCAAAATGACGGAGAACACATTGAAGGATCTGTGCATGTGTCACCAAATTAACCGAAGGGCTTCCTAAAAGCCTAGATCAATCCCTGTGTTAGAAGCTGTTGATTATAGCATTCATACTTAGAACCCCCAGGGTGGGTAAGCTCACTCGAGAGTTTCCGCGAGAGGGCAAATGGACCGTAGAAGTGAGGTGGTGGTCCCTTATGACTGCTGTCAAAAACTTTACCTCCTCCAACAAATAAAGAAGCTACCAATGCACCACTAAGGTAAACCTGCTGGAAAACACAACTCTTTACACTAGAGCAGAAAACTAGAGATCTTGAATCAGAACACGTATTCCCTGCTAGGGGAGCAAAATTTCTTACTGAGCCTGAGGCTATAAAGTACATACAGGAATAGTATTCAACCTAGATTTATCTACCTATAAGAACAGAAAACTATTAGTAAATAACCTGAGAATTGAGAAAAATTCTTCAGGAGAGGCATTATATTCAACAGAATACTGAGCACCGTAAGGATGGCTGCTAACAGAATAAATCGGAAAGAAAATAAAGAAATATCACTAATTCCCTTGAGATATTGGGGCATCCATCATTTCTATAAAATAGAACAGGCTGATATTAATAAGAAGCATTTAGAGTTCTTTTAGAAATTAACAAAATTATTGCTAAAATAAAACCCTCAGAGAACTGACGAGCAGAATCAATACAGATTAAATTCCAAACAATGGATTGGAAAACTCAACAAAGTGATCCATCTAAGACCACAATGCCGGAGAACCAAGAGACGGAAACTCTGAGAATATTTATGAAGGGTTAGCAAGGACAGATACAGAATTTTCCATGGCTGTCTCACAGATTTTTCCAGAAGGAGATAATCAGATAAATTATAGATGAAAATCTCCCTGAGATGAAAAATGATAAGGACCCATCCAATTTTGGTAGGGATTTATGAAATCCAAGGATAAAAAGAATATTTTCATACTTCCTGAGAAAAAAGTAAAATATGTAACGATCCTGGAGGAGATCTAACCCGACAGCTGTCTTCTATAAGGCAGGGAGATAATGGATGTTAGAATACATTGCAGCAATGCCTTCAATTACCTAAGAAAAACTAACTTTGAACCAAGAACAATCAAAATGTAATATAGGTGTGTGTGTGTGTGTGTGTGTGTACACATTTTTTTTTCAGTTATGAACTAAACAAACTTACCATTGATGCACAATTTCTGAAATGTATGAGCAAAACATGTTAGGACTGAATATGTCTCCCCAACAGAAGTCATATGTTGACCTTTAAACCTCATTACTTTAAAATGTGACTGTATTTGTGGATAAGGCCTTTAAAGAGATGAGTACATTAAAAGGAGACCATTAGGATGGCCCTCAATCTAATCTTGCTGGTGTCTTCATAAGAAAGGGACATTTGGACACAGGAAGACATACAGGGGACATGCACACAAGAGACACAATGTGAGGACATGTCTAGAAGGCAATAATCTGTATGCCAGGGAGAGAAGACTCAAGAAATCAAACCTGCCTGCACCTTGATCTTGGACCACTAGCCTCCAGAACTGTGGGAAAATAAATTTCTGTTGTGTAAATCACCCATCTGTGGTATTTCATTAAAGCAGCCCTAGCAAAGTCATATGCCTTCACACAAAATAATCCAACCAGCAGATTGTATAGGATTTGATAAAAAGTAGTGAGCAAAGATAACTATAAAACATATATAATTATATAGTATAAACACACACTTGATAATTATGTGCTAGTGGGGTGTGCACAGTTTTAAGAATATGACTCTCAAGAAAGCAGATGAATTATTCACACCCTGAATCTAAGGTTCTAGTCAATAGAAATAAGCCAAAAAGCTTCTTGGGAAGATAAGGTGGGTCATTAAAATTTGCTGAGGTTGTCTTTTATTTGAGAGGTGGGTAGGAGTATGCAATTTATTTTCAATGATAATGGGTAAATATTTTAAACAGATTTATAAAAAATTGGGGTCCACTTCAAACAAAGAGACACAGCAATTAAAACTTCCTGGGAGTAAGTAAGAATAAAGGAACTCCAATCAACCCAACTAAAGTCAGAGTTAAGGGGGAAATAATAAACAGATAAACAAAGGAAAAATAGAAAACACACAAGAAGGAGGTCTATATCATGATGAAATAATAGCACATGTGAAAAGGACTGAATTTATAAAAACCAGAAACTCAGATTACAGGGAAAGAAATAACAAGCAATCCAGGCACGTTCTGTTTATAATTGACACCACTAAAGCCAAGTATCATGGGATAGTTAAAAATAAAGGCATGAGTAAAACACTAATAAAATTATTTTACAATGGTAACAACTTCCATATTATTAAAAGAAAAAAAGATTTCAGGAAAAGTATAGAAAGGGATATTTAGTATCGATAAAAGTTATAATTCCCCAAGTATATTTAACTGTTGAATCTTTAGGAATTCAACATTATGGCTTTGAAATATAAAGGGCTGAGATGGATAAAAACTAAGTGTAAACCTTTATAATTTTGCTGATGGAATTTCCTAACCTGACAAATTAAATAGATAATAGTAAAAATGTAGAGGAGTATGATTCAATTTATCTCTGTATTTCTACCATCACTCTATAGGTCTATCTATCTTTGTACCAAAGAAGCATTCTTTCATACATCCATAGTAAATTTACAAATACATGTTTGTAATTTTACATATGGGAACAAAAGTATGTCAAATGAACAGGGAGAGCACACATTATTGACTCAATGGTGTTGGAAGAACTGGCTTGCTATTTGGAAAATAAAATGAGCTTATAATGAATTACAAGTGGCTTAATTAGTTACATCTAGAAATCAAAATTATGTAATAACTAAAACAAATATTTTGTCACTTTATGACAGGAAAGGGCTTCCTAAGCAAAGCGTTAAAACCAGAGTCTATAAGACATTGACAGTTTCATGAAATAAAAATGTAAAAGAAAAGTTGCCTTAACTTTGAATACATTAACTTTTTTTTTTTTTTAAGAAGTCATATTCAGCTTGGGACTCAGACTTCTAAGCAAAGCTGACTTTTGGTTCTTTCTCAAGGTGACTTTGCACCTAGCCCGTTTATAGGCAGGTATCAGAAATACATTCTTCGGCAAATTCCCACATCTCTGTCTTAAAACTGTGGCTTGATTTTAATATTTAGCAGCACAGCTCTTTGACTTCAGGTCACTTTTCTTTTGCTGCTTTTATTATACTCTAAAGGGAAAGTCTTAATTTGAAGGTCAACTTAAATTAGCTCCTTCTCTCAAGTGTCAACCTTTGCATTTCCTGTGGTATTTTCCAATCCTCTTCATTTATAAGATAACAGCAACTTATATGAGGTTTTTACCAACCCAAAGTTAATTTTGCTATATTATGTGATGGAAGATACACAGCACTCATCAGCGGAGAACTATCAAAGTATCATTGCTGTAAAGATCTGCACACCTACCTTTGCTAAGCTGTTAACATAAGCCTGTGATTCTTACTACGTGAGGGGTAACACACATATGTTTAATCCACTCTCGAAATTGTACCTTATCACAGGTTCCTAAGTGGTAAACTACCCTAACAAAATGCCTGGCACACCGGATATAGTTTTACTGTTCTCTTCTAATCAATGAGACATATCAGATTAAAATATAGGATACTGATATTAGACAGGAAAACACTTCAGTCTATTCTCAGAAAGGGAGGACATTGCTAACAAAATACTTTGGTTAAGGGGACCTGGGTGGCTCAGTCAGTTAAGTGTCCTACTTCAGCTCAGGTCATAATCTCTCGGTTGGTGAGTTTGAGCCCAGTGTCGGGCTCTGTGCTGACAGCTCAGAGCCCGGAGCCTGCTTTGGATTCCTTCCCCTTCCTGCCTGCCCCTCTCAAAAATAAACAAACCATTCTTCTTTTTATATTACCTGCACCACACCAATGTCTGTAACACATTTAGAACTACTGCCCTAGTATATTACTTTCTGTATTTCTGCTTAAAATAGTATGAAATGCTCAAATTTAGAGTATAATACGGATCTTCTACAAGTCTGTTTAGAGGGCAGAAACTTGCTAAGTATGTTCGACAGCTCCTACACACATCTCTCTACCTTTTATGCAAGGGGCTATTTGCATTAATTATTGTTTCCTTTCCTAAACATTATCTAATGGTATTCTCAAAAGCTGAGAATACCTCCAGGAACAGCATGAAGTTCAGCATTTAACAGGAGTGAGAGAACGGGCTAGTCAGGAACAGCAGTTAAAATGTACTTTAAAAAAGAATAAAATTATAGACAGAACACGGATAGTACCTCTCAACAACGTTCATAATAACATTTCACAAAAATACATTTAAAAATTAAGCATTAAGAGCAAAATGAAGAAACACATCTATAAACCGTCTTAAGCATATGCTGTGCAAACTAGTACCTATCTAATTCTGAATACGCATTTTTATAAAACAAGTATACATTAAACTTTTTTAATATATTTACTTCCCTTTGGAAACTTTACATTTTTGCTCATTTCTTTTTTTAGTCAACATAGGACTGGAAGAATTTCTGCAGCACTAGTGATAATTAGGAAATGGGCTAGGTCCTCATTTATGTGATAACATCTCATGTAATAACCAGAGCCTCATGGGCAACTCATTAACACAGATTATCATTCTATAGATTATTACTTCATTGCACTGAGAGGTAAGCTAATGCCCTGATTAAATGAATGCAAATCTAAAACACTTTTCCTCAATTACCAGTGACTATATCTATATATATATGTATATATATATGCGCACACACATAGACACATGTATTATGTATATGTATATATGTGCGTATATATGTATACATATAAATACTGTATATTTCATTGATCTGTTATTCAATTATTTATAAACAATGAATCTTTTAAAAAATTTTAAAACATTTATTTATTTTTGAGAGAAAGAGACAGAGTACAAGTGGGGGAGGGGCAGAGAGAGGAACACACAGCATCGGAAGCAGGCTCCAGGCTTTGAGCTGTCAGCACAGAGACGGACGTGGGGCTCGAACCCAAGAACTGTGAGATCATGACCTGAGCCGAAGTCGGATGCTCAACTGACTGAGCCACCCAGGCGCCCCTGTTATTCAATTATTTATGATTATATTATTATATATGGGTGATGAAGGTAGTTGCTGACTAGTGTATCAGATGCTCTCTCTAGAATATCTCAGAGTCCCTGGCCAGTACTGGTGCAGTATGCATTTGCACTGCCCTACCCTCCAGAGGGCCCAGGGTCATTCTGCATTTAAGAAAAAAAGGCTAAATTGAAGTGAGACTATTTTCCCCATCTGCCAAGCTTCTTATTCTGAAGTTCAGAATTCTGGAAGCATCACAGAAAATAAACAGAATCTCCTCCTGTACTATTCTAGAGAGGGAGAGCCCTGAAAAGTCTATTTCTTTTAACAGGGCAGATACAGGTCTAAGGAAAACTCAAGAGGATTCCAAAGCTGACCAAAGAAGGTATTAATCAGTATAACAAAATATAGTCTTGGTGGCTCTTATCGTTGAAGTGCTCATTCAAAAGTTAATCGGGGGCACCTCGGTGGTTCAGTCAGTTAAGTGTCTGATTTCGGCTAAGGTCGTGATCTCACTGTTAGTTCAAGCCCCATGTCCTGCTTTGTGCTGACAGCTCAGAGCCTGAAGCCTGCTTCAGATTCTGTGTCTCCCTCTCTCTCTGCCCCTCCCCTGCTTGCGCGCGCTCTCTCAAAAATAAATAATTATTAAAAAATAAAAAGTTAATCACTAGAAGCGGCAGAAAAGAAGGATTAAATGATAGGTAAGACAAATACCTTTGGCATCCACCATGGCATCTCACACACACTACACAGTTAAAAGGCACTTCTGACTATTTAAATAACGATTATGCCATTTTTCTTGGTGAAACTTGCAATTCAAGCCAAATTTATTCTGAAGACTACAATATGCAGAACATAAAATATGCAAAGTACCTTTTGAAGAATAACTATTGGTATAAAATAAAACATGATTTTGAATAATAAAAATATAGAGCATAAATTGTACCATGAAAATAACCATCCAGTTCTAAGAGGCAGTGTAGCAATTAAAAGCGCAGACTGGAGCCAGCGGATCTGCGGACACCCTGGCCTGCCATCTCCTAGCTCTATGACCTTGCACTAGTTCCTGACGCTTTCTTGATCTCAATTATGTCATGTGTTAAAATGTAGATAATGTCAGTATCTGCCCCACTGGAGGTTGTGAAGAACATTTATATATATGACTTTAGTGTATGGCACATAATAACCACCTGATATTTTTCTTTTTCTCTGCTCTTACTATCTTCCTAAACATCACATTAAAACAAAGCAAGACAAAATTTGCAAGCATCGCGCCACAGGAACAATAGTTTCCTGAATGGAACATTTACGTGATAATTTCCACAGGTTTTAGCCAAAATCATTTGGGCTAAAACTCAACTTTAAAGTAAAGATCATTTTAACACAGGAGGCTAACTGTTCTAAAATATGAACAAGAGGCTTTTTGAAGACCATTTAATTCACCTGTTATTGCTGAAGGAAGTTTTAGTTCCTTTTTTCTTCCTGAGCAATTAGAAATTTCTGTCAATTACAAAAAAACTGTTATGAAAAACATCAATTCCAAAACTTCCCTATTGAGGGTTCTGTGTCTTTAAAAATGAGTCTTGAATAATAAGAGCAGATCGGTCATTGTTAAAGACATTCTCTTTTCCTGTGACTTTACCTCTTTTCGTAGACATTAAATAACTTACCTGAATTAGCTAAATATCACAACAAGCCAGAAGCTAGGAAGCTGAACTAATGGAAGTAAGTAATCTCATGGGAAATTATTTGGTTCACTTAGGGCTCTTTTAGCAATGTGGATCAAAATGTGACCAGCATCATTTTAAGGAGTGCTTTTAATTTTATATATAAAGGTAGATAATTGAAAGACAAAAAAAAAAAACTGACCTAGAAAATAAAGTATGTATTACCATTATTCTTTTATTTCCTGAGCCTTTGAATCAAAGAACACTGATGCCTGTATGAACATTTTATTATTCCAAAATATTACCCATTTACTATTCTGAATATTATTCCTTTATATAAGGGTTCCTAGTTCCTATAAACACATGCCTTCTTTATGCAGGCTATTTTGTCAACTTTGCAGGCTGGGATAAATCTGAATTGTTTGGCTTTTTATCCTAAAATATGATAAAAATCATAATTGAATTTCACCTTGATCTCATTGACTGTACATGTTTTGTCTACCTTGGCTTCATATGTTGCCCTTCATTAATACCCTAATAAAATTAAAGTTTGTTTTATTTAGAAAATAATCTTATATGCCAGTGAAGATCTAAATACTCATCATGTGTGGAAATAGCTTTCCAGTTTATCCTTACACTTCACTTTAAATTTTTTTTAATGCTTTTTATTTATTTTTGAGAGACAGAGAGACAGCACGAGCAAGGGAGGGTCAGAGAGAGAGGGAGATACAGAATCTGAAGCAGACTCCAGGCTCTGAGCTAGCTGTCAGCACAGAGCCCGACACAGGGCTCGAACCCACGAACTGTGAGATCATGACGTGAGCCGAAGCCTGACGCTTAACCGACTAAGTCACCCAGACGCCTCATACACTTCACTTTAAAAGAAGCCACATTTCCTCTGCTCTGGCGTCCTGGAAATCATCTTCTAACTTGCTTCCTTTTCCACTCCTACCTCTGGCCGCCTCCCACCTACCAGTCCCCACCCCTTTCCACACAGCAGCCAGACAGATCTCTTAAACTTTCAAAGGAGGTTATATTATTCCACAATTTAATACTCTCTCCACGGACTGAACATGTCCCTCCAACCCCAATTCACATATTGAAGCTCCAAACCTCAGTGTTCTGGTTTTTGGAGGTGGGATTTGGGGGAGGCAATTAGGTGATAAGGGTAGAGCCCTCATGAATCGGTTGAATATCCTTATAAGAAGAGACCCGAAAGAGATGATCTCTCCTTCTGTCAGGTGAGATCACAGCAAGAAGGCAACCATCTCCAAACCAGGAAGAGGCTCCACACCAGGAACCAAAGTGGTCAATCCCTTAAACTTGGACTTCTCAGACTCTAGAATCATGAGAAATTTCCGTTGTTTAAGTCACCCCGTCTGCAGTAATTGGTAAGCAGCCCACGATGACTAAGACCAAGACCCTCTCCAGTGACTTCCTATGGTTCTTCGAATACAATCTAATTCCCCGTGTCCCGACAAGGCCCCACATACATGAGCCAGCTCTCGCCTGTTTCATCATCTTATTCTCTCTTGCTTATTTCACTCTAGCTATACTGGCCTTCAAATACCTTCTGCGTGAGCTTTTTCACTATCTTGTTCTGTCTTCCTAGAACATTCTTACTCCAGATGTTCACAAGGATGGCTCCTTCTTTTTTTTTAGCACAAAATCAAATGTCATCTTTCTCAGACTTTCTTATCATTCAGTATAAAATAACTCTCTCAGCAGACTATGTGTAACTATTTATTATGGAATATGGTTTTATTTGCTCCAGAGTAATGTATCACAGATTGAGATTTTCATATTTGCATGTTTTAAAAATGTGTTTTCTGTCTTCCCCAACTGAAGGGCAAGGTTTTAATAAGTTAATATAAGGAGGAGAAATTTAAACTGACTGGACTCCAATAAAATTTTTTCATTATGTCATGAATTAATATCTGCAAAAGACTGTGTTTTCTTTAGGGCAGGCACTCAGAGCAGATAGAGTCAAACTAGAAAATATAAACTAATGTATTTTCTTTTTTGACTGTCTAAAAATTTATTATTTTTTGAAATTTTATTTAATATAATTTATTGTCAAATTAGCTAACCTACAGTGTACACAGTGCACTCCTGGTTTGGGGGGTAGATTCCTGGGACTCGTCATTTACATATAACACCCAGGGCTCATCCCAACAAGTGCCCTCCTTATTGCCCATCACCCATTTCCCCCTGTCCCCTGCCCTCCTATCAGCCCTGAGTTTGTTCTCTGTATTTAAGAGTCTCTTGTGCTTTGTCTCCCTCTCTGTTTGAAACTATTTTCCCCCTTCCCTTCCCTCATGGTCTTCTGTTAAGTTTCTCAAGTTCCAAATATGAGTGAAAGCATATGATATCTGTGTTTGACTGACTTATTTACTTAGCATAATACCCTCGAGTTCCATCCACGTTGCTACAAATGACAGGATTTCATTAGAGAAACCTTAATGAAGAGAACTGGTTATGAAGTTTATGGAAAAGGTGAGAAATCACCAAGGAAATGATGAAGCTTCCTAGGAACATAGTCTTTTACTTCTAAAACTAGAGAGTCAAAGAGAGGTAGTCACTGAAACTGAGTTGCTGGAAGATGGAGTTTGGCAGGCACACTGAGTGGAGGCAGGGCTTACCTGGGTCATATATGGAAGGTAGTTAGAAACTCAGCCTACGGAATGAGAGAAGAAGGAAGGAGAGGAGAGGGGAATAGAGGGGAAAAGAGGGGAGGGGAGAAGAGAGGAGAGGGAGAGGAGGAAGAAGTGAGGGAGGAAGGGATAGGGACAGGAGAAAGGTTTGCTAAGTTTTCCTGCTCTCAGATCTTTGGCCAAACCCATGCAGGAAAGCAGAGAGCAAAGGAGCCTGGGATGTGTAGTTCTCTGGATACAGAACAAAACACAGAAGGGCTAGGGATGCATAGCACTTTTAAATTTTTTTTACATTTATTTATTTTTGAGAGACAGAGAGACAGAGTGTGAGCAAGGGAGGGGTAGAGAGAGAGGGAGGCACAGAATCCAAAGCAGGCTCCAGGCTCTGAGCTAGCTGTCAGTACAGAGCCCAATGCAGAGCTCAAACCCACGAACCATGAGATCATGACCTGAGCTGAAGTCGGAGGCTCAACCGACTGAGCCACCCAGGCGCCCCAGGGATGCATAGCACTTAATACAATTGCATAAAATTTGTGCTGACAAGAAAACATCCTACAACAAACTACAATTTTAAATCTCTCTTAGGACTACCTCGCTATTTTTATTGCCTCCTAGGCCCTCTTCTATAAACTTCACCTTAGGTATTTTCTTTGCCATATCCTTCTAAAGGATTAATGTAATTAATTTAAGAAATAGTTTCAGATAAGCATAATTATAATGTACCATGTGCTTCAGAACCACATATAAAAATATATATTATGTATATGTGTGTATATATGTATATATGTATACACACAAAGATTATATATATATACACACATATATATATACCTTCTTCTATTATACATACACACACACACACACACACACAAAGATTTTCCAGACCAATAGCTGAGAAAGAAAGACTTGTCCCTTATGTTCATCAGCGACATAAAGATACATCATGGAAAGAGCTTCTCTTAGATTTCGGTTAAAGTTAGGAACTTTCAGTAGCAAGTAATAAAAAGAGAATTTTACTGTCTTATACAAAGTAGGATACAGGATTTCAACAGAACAAAAACCATTCTGTTTCTTCCTTTCTTTAGCCATGGTCCTTCTCTGTATTAGCTTCATTCTCAGACAATCCCTCTCCCCACATTGGGAGAGATGGCCTCCAATAGCCCAAATCTAGCCTACATCCTTATGACTTGTAATGCAGAAGAAAGACAAATCCTCCTATAACCTGCACCAAATACTAGAGAAGGCTATATCTTGAGTCAGCTGTTGAGGTGGTAAAAGCAACCTACAATGATGGTCAACCCTATCAAGACAATTTGTAGTACAGAGGGTGATTTCTTTACATGAAGCGGATGTCAGGCTGTATAATTCCCCTACACTATTTCCCAGGAAACATCTCTGAGCACTCCCTGGAATGTCAAGGCATTGCTACACTTACCTGCTGCTCTCTGGTTAGAAAAAAAACCATAGTCACCAGAAGCAAGGTCTCAAACATCAAGACGTGAGGCCAATGTTTCTTTCTTATCAAAGTGTGAATGTTTATAGAAACATGGTTGAAAGCAATGGGTAACTGAAATCGCTGTTTTAGGATTTCACATATGTATTTGGTGAAAGGGAGGGACACCCAGTCTGTAGCACTAACTGACTAGCTGGTGAACAGCTAAGAGATATAAGGATGCTCTTTTTGGATTGAGGAAGAAACATTTTGTCAGCAAATGACTGAAATCTCCTTCTGCTCTATTGAAAAGTCTCTTGACCTCTCCATTGGTATTTGCTTCCATATGTAACAACCACTGACTTGAGTCCTCTTCAACTGCAGCAATCTACATTTTAAAGCATCAGTAGCGGGGTGCGTGTGTGGCTCAGTCGGTTAAGCATCCAATTTAGGCTCAGGTCATGATCTCCTGGTTCATGAAGACAGGCTCCAGGCTCTGCGCTAGCTGTCAGCACAGAGCCTGACACAGGGCTTGAACCCATGAACCGTGAGATCATAACCTGAGCTGAAGTCAGATGCTTAACCAACTGAGCCACCCAGGCATCCTGCTACTGAGTTTTCATATATTGTATAGAGACAATGAAAAAAATCCAAAATCTTCACACGATCTTCACTTACTCATATTTCTAAACAGTTAATAATAAATCTTTTTCTGTTGTTTTTTTGCTGGTTTCTTGGGAAAAAAGACATCCATGTAGAATCAGCACAAATTCTCTGTATTTTTACTTGAAAAGCTCTCTTTTCTATCAATGGCCTTTTTTTTAAATTGTAAAATTGGGGAAAAGAAACTACCTCATAAGGTGAATAGGAGAATCAAAAGGGAGAGCACATACAAAGTCTGCAATACCCAGCCTGGAAGATAGGAATCACTTAATAACTGCTATTGTTTACAAGGGACAATATGTGAGATAAAGTCAAAGATTCCAATTATATTTATTCAGACAACAGGTGGTCGCCTAATTACAAAGCAATAACACCAGGTTCTGTGTTCTGATACATAATCTTTCAATTAGAAATCAAGATTTCAAAATTGCTTCTGGCTGATTGAAAAGCTTGCTGATATTTCATATGATGAAAAGTAAAAATGTAGCAACCTGCTTCTTCAAAGACATTTGTATTTGATGCAGATTCTTGTCTCAAATTAATCAAAAGGCAGCAAACCTGCTGTTTCTAGGGTAAGCTGAGATACGCTTAAGATCTTAAAAGTCTTTGCCTTTACTTTGTTTGGGGAAGAAAATTCTTGTTATTATTATCCCTCCCACCACATCCTCATTTTCCTTATCTAAATTGTTCGTAGAGGATGCATGTGGAATATGCCCATACTCTTTTATCTCTAGATGATCCTTAAATAGCATGCACCATAATTGAGTTCAGGTGGCAGCCATGAATGAGATCAATCTTGAATGAGATTAAGATGAATGGCAGCACCGCTTGCCAAAGTCCCACTGTCCCAGAAAGAAATGAGAGATTAATGGAATCAACATTGGTGTTGTGTGATCTTTTTAAAAAATGCTTAAACACATTTTATGAATATTTCAGTGAAACGTGAATCTCTGTCTTCCTTTCATACCTTTAATATCCCCGCACTCCTTGGATCAACCATGTAGAACCAGAACCGAACGGTACACACTCCGAGGCTTGCCGGAAAGTATTGTGAAGTACTGATTCTTGCTGTGTGGCCTTCTTTGGGGCCAGATGAGTTGACATACAGGAAGTGCTGGCCGCTACCTTGAAATAGACGAATACAACTCTATCACTACAATGATATGTCTTACAGCATGAGGCAGAATATATTTAAACTGGGTGCAAATTTCACCTCCCACCCGCACACAATTAAACACAACTCATTTTCTTTCTATGGAGTCATATATCAGTAATGTTTCATTCTTTTGAACCAAAAAAGAAGAAAAGAAAGTCACTATGATTATATGATTCACAAAATTCACCTGACCCTTGAATTAAGTGATCAGATATTTCTGTTGACTCTGAAGGTATATTCCTTTTCTTCTAACTTGCTCAAACCTTTCAGTTTCAAGTAAGTAAAATATTTTGTATGCTGTGAGTAGAGCAGGGATGCAGGGTACTAGAGGCTGATTGGTACTGTATCTTATTTTCAGTTGCTCTGATTCCCACACTGATCAGAATAGTAGTGACTGGCAGTAACCGTAAAAAAATATAATTCTGAAAGTCACCACACTATTTTTTTTCTGAGTGATAACTTCTACTCTCCTTAACTGCATCAGTATATGAAAGATCTCTCCATTTAAACACAAATGGATCTGTTTTTCTACAGACATCAATGGCAGGATTCATCATAGCGACTGTTCCCTTCATGGCTTTTACTAGGAAAGAATGGAAAAAAAACTATACATATAAACACTTTCTTAGGTTAAATATTTGTAGTTTTAAATCAAAGCTATTAAAATATATTCTAATTAAAGGTCTCCTTTTTTTCCAGTGACATTTTAGTATTGTTCCTGAGATGTGATTTCAAATCATGAATTGTGAGCTAATAGTACAAAAGGCTTCTTTTATGAAGCCTTCCTATTTAAGAGCTGCTCTTCAGGTAAATTTGGTACCTTCTGAGGAATCAGTATGTTAGTTACCTTCATCCCCCACAGCACTGAATTCTTCAGTGGAAGGAACACTCAGGCATTACTCCCTTGAAATAGGTTTAAAAACAGAAGTAGAGTGAACTGCAAAGGCAAGGTAGGCGATCACATTCACACCAACCGATGGCCTGAGTTATTTGCCGGTTCACGTTCATAAAGAACATTATTTCACAAGATGGATAATTGGCAAATACAAATATGTGGTAAATGTGACAGCCTGGTTGTAGTCCTCATAAGGCCTAAATAGAGATGAAATTCTTAATGGATTGCTTGTTCTTGTACCCATTAAAAATAATAATAATAATGGAATTTATGTTTTTGAGTGGTTTTAAGCTTAAAGGAAGTTGAGAGGAATCACAGAGTTCTGTTCCCGCGCCACCTCCTCTTACCAACCACATGCAATTCGCCTACTATTAACACCTTGCATTAGTGCAGTATTTTGTCACAGTTAATGAATGAGCCAATATTGATGCATAATTATTAACTAAAGTCCATAGTTTACATTAGGGTCCATTCTTTCCCGTATGTATTCCATGGACTCTGACAAATGTATAATGACATGCATGCATCATTACAGGACTGTACAGGATAGTTTTTCTGCTCTAAAATCCCACATTCCACCTCTTCATCTTTTCCTCCCTCTCTCCCCGCCAAATGCCTGGCAACTGATTTTCTTACTATATCCATTGTTTTGTCTTTTTATTCTGTCATATAGTTGGAATGATAGAGTATGTAGCCTTTATAGTTAGCTTCTTTCACTTAGCAATATGCATCTAAAGTTCTTCCATATCTTCTTGTGGCTTGCTAGCTCATTTCTTTTTATCACTGAGTAATATTACTTTGTATAGATATACCACCATTGGTTTATTCATTCACCTATGAAGGACATCTTGGTTTCTTCTAAGCTTTAGCCATTACGAATAAGGCTCTTATCGCAATGGTATGCACATTTCTGTGCGAACATGAGTTTTCAACTCACTTGTGAATCTGGTAAGGAGCACAAGTACTGGATTGCATGGTAAGAGTATGTTCAGTTCTGTAAACAATTGCCAACTCGTCTTCCTAAGTTGGCCGCACCATTCTGCAGCCCCATAAAAATGAAGGAGACTTCCCATTCCTCTTTCTCCTCATCAGCATTCGGTGTTGTCAGTGTTTTGGACTGCAGCTATTGAAATAGGTATGCACTGGTATCTCATTTTCATGTCAATTTGCATTTTCCTGATAACATATTGTTCACCATTTTTGTTCTTATACTTCTCTGCCACCTGTATATGTTCTTCAATAAGGTATGTGCTCGGATCTGTTGTCTTTATTGTTTTTTTTATTGTTATGTTTAAGCATTATTTTTATATTTTGGGCACAGTCCTTTCTCAGATATGTGATTGCAAATCTTCTCCCAGTTGCTGTCTTTTTTTTTTTAATAGTTTATTGTCAAATTGGTTTCCATATAACACCCAGTGCTCTTCCCCACACGTGCCCTCCTCCATCACCACCACCTCCCTTCCTCCTCCCCCTCCCCCTTTGGTCTTCAGTTCATTTTCCCAGTTGCTGTCTTACCTTTTTTCTTAATGATGTCTTATGCAGAGCAGCAGTTTTAATTTGTTTTTTTTTTCTTATTTTGAGAGAGAAACAGTGCACATGAGCAGGGGAAAGGGGCAGAGGGAGTGAGAGAAAGAATCCTAAGCAGGCTCTATATTTCTTGTGGAGCCCAAGCAAAGCTTGATCCCATGATCCTGGGATCATAACCTGAGCCAAAATCAAGAGTTGGATACTCACATGACTGAGCCACCCATGTGCCCCTAGAGGTTTTTCTTTTAATGAAGTGCAATTCACCAATTGTTTTTCATTCACAACTGAAGTAATGTCTCTGAAAACTCGTCAACAAACCCAAAGACACCTAAATGTTCTATTTTGTCTTCTTGAAGTTTTATAGATTTACGTTTTACTTTTAGGCTTATAATCCACTTTGGGTTAATTTCCATGAAAAGTTTAAGTTCTGTGTCAAGATTTTTTGGGGGGGGCATATGGATTTCCAGTTGTTCCAACACCATTTGTTGAAAAGACAACAGTTTCTCTACTGAATTGCCTTTTTCCTTTGTCAGTAGCAGATGATCCTATTTATGTGGGTCCATTTCTGAGCTCTCTGTTCTGTAACATGTGTCTACTTATCTACCATTTTACTGATATCACACTGTCTTGATTATTATAGCCTTATAGTAAGTCTTGAAGTAAGGTATTATAATTCCTCCAACTTTGTTTTTATACTCCAATATTGTATTAGTCATTCTGGGTCTTTTTGTCTCTTCGTATAAACTTAAAGTCAGCTTGTTAATATCTACAAAATTATGTGCTGGAGTTTTGACTGGAATTACACTATATGTATACATCAAATTGGGAAGAACTGACATCTTCAAATATTGTTTCTTCCCATCCAACAACACGATATATCTTCCTATTTATTTAGATCTTTTTGGTGAGTGAAATAATACAGTATTTGTCTTTCTCTGATTGACTTACTTTGCTTAACATAATATAGTCTCTCCATCCATGTCATTACAAATGGCAATATTTCATTCTTTTAGATGGCTGAGTAATATTACATTATATCTATATCTATAGATCTTTATCTATGTCTATATAGTCTATTATCTATAGATCTATAGATATAGATATATCACATCTTCCTTATCCATTCATGAATCAGTGGACATCTGAGCTCTCTCCATAGTTCAGCTATTGTTGATAATGATGCTGCTGTAAACACTGGGGTGCATGTACCCATTTGAATCTTTATTTTTGTATCCCCATGGTAAATACCTAATTGTGCAATTGCTGGATCATAGTGTACTTCTATTTTTAGTTTTATGAAGAACCTCCCTACCTCCAGAATGGTTGCACCAATTTTCATTCCCAACAGTGCAACAGGGTTCCCCTTTCCCCACACCCTGGCCAAAAAACTATTGTTTCTTGTGTTCTTAATTTTAGCCAATCTGACAGGTGTGAGGTGATTGTTAATTGTCATTTCAATTTGTATTTCCCTGATGATGAGTTATGCTAAACATCTTTTTATGTGCCTCTTAGCCATTTGGATGTCATCTTTGGCAAACTGTCTCTTCATATCTTCTGTTCATTTCTTACTTGTGTTGTTTGTCTTTTGGTTGGTGAGTTTGATATGTTCTTTATAGATTTTGGATACCAACCCTTTATTAGATATGCCATTTGCAAATATCGTCTCCTATTCCATAGGCTGTCTTTTAGTTTTGTTAATTGTGTCTTTTGCTGTGCAGAAGCTTATTCTCTTGATGATGTCCCAGTAGTTTATTGTTTGCTTTAGTTTCCCTTTCCTTCAATGACGTGTCTAGTATGAAGTTGCCACAACTGAGGTCAAAGAAATTGTTGCCTGTGTTCTCCTCTAGGATTTTGATTGTTTTCTGTCTCACTTTTATTTATTTTTTTAAATTTATTTTTTTTATTAGTAGTTTATTACCAAGTTGGTTTCCATATAACACCCAGTGCTCTTCCCCACAAGTGCCCCTTTCCATGACCATCACCCCCCCTTCCCTCTCCCTCTTTAGCCCTCAGTTTGTTCTCTGCATTCAAAAGTCTCTCATGATTTGGCTCACTCCCTCTCCCCAACTCTTTTATCCCCTTTCCCATTCCCATGGTCTCCTATTAGGTTTCTCCTGTTAGACCTATGAGTGACAACATATGGTATCTGTCCTCCTCTTCCTGACTTATTTCGCTTAGCATGGCTCCCTCTAGTTCCATCCATTTTGCTACAAATGGCCAGATTTAATTTTTTCTCATTGCCATGTAGTATTCCATTGTATAGATAAACCATATCTTCTTTATCTATTCATCAGTTGATGGACATTTAGGCTTTTTCCATTATTTGGCTATTGCTGAAAGTGCTGCTATGAACATTGGGGTACATGTGCTCCTATGCATCAGCACTTCTATATCCCTTGGGTAGATCCCCAGTAGTGCTATTGCTGGGTCACAGGGGAGTTCTACTGTTAATTTTTTTAGGAATCTCCACACTGTACCAGTTTACATTCCTACCAACGGTGTAGGAGGGTACCTGTCTCTCCACATCCTCGCCAGCATCTATAGTTTCTTGGTTTGTTCATTTCAGCCACTCTGACTGGTGTGAGGTGGTATTTCAGTGTGGTTTTGATTTGTATTTCCCTGATGCTGAGTGACACTGAGCATCGTTTCATGTGTCTGTTGCCCATCTGAATGTCCTCTTTGGAGAAGTGTCTGTTCAAGTCTTCTGCCCATTTCTTCACTGGATTATCCATTTTTCCAGTATGGAGCTTGGTGAGTTCCTTGTAGATTTTGGATACTAGCCCTTTATCCGATATGCCATTTGCCACTATCTTTTCCCATTCGTCGATTGCCTGTTAGTTTTTTGATTGTTTCCCTTGCAGTGCAGAAGCTTTTTATCCTGATGAGGTCCAATAGTTCATTTTTGTTCTTGATTCCCTTGCTTTGGAGATGTGTCAAGTAGGAAATTGGTGCGAATGAGGTCAAGGAGGTTATTTCCTGCTTTCTCCTCGAGGGTTTTGATGGTTTCCTATCTCACATTCAGTTCCTTTATCCATTTTGAATTTATTTTTGTGAATGGTGTAAGAAAGTGGTCTAGTTTCATTCTTCTGCATGTTACTGTCTAGTTCTCCCAGCACCATTTGTTAAAAAAAACTGTCTTTTTTCCATTGGATACTCTTTCCTGCCTTGTCAAAGATTATTTGGCCATACATTTGTGTGCCCAGTTCTGGGTTCTCTATTCTATTCCATTGGTCTATGTGTCTGTTTTTGTGCCAATACCATACTGTCTTGATGATGACAGCTTTGTAGTAAAGGCTAAAGTCTGGGATTGTGATGCCTCCTGTTTTGGTTTTCTTCTTCAATATTACTTTGGCTATTCGGCGTTTTTGTGGTTCCATACAAATTTTAAGATAAATTGTTCTAGCTTTGAGAAGAATGCTGGTACAATTTTGATGGGGATTGCATTGAATGTGTAGATTACTTTGGGTAATGGTGACATTTTAACAATGTTTATTCTTCTGATCCATCAGCATGGAATGTTTTTCCATTTCTTTGTGTCTTCTTCAATTTCTTTCATAAGCTTTCTATAGTTTTCATCATACAGGTCTTTTACATCTTTGGTTAGATTTATTCCTAGGTATTTTATGGTTTTTTGTGCAATTGTGAATGGGATCAATTTCTTGATTTCTCTTTCTGTTGCTTCATTTTTGGTGTAAAAAACGCAACCGGTTTTATATTGATTTTGTACCCTGCAACTTTGCTAAATTCATGGATCAGTTCTAGAAGGCTTCTGGTGGAGTCTATTGTGTTTTCCATGTAGAGTATCATGTCATCTGTGAAAAGGGAAAGTTTGATTTCATCTTTGCCAATTCTGATGCCTTTTATTTCCTTTTGTTGTATGATTGCTGATGCTAGGACCTCCAGCACTATGTTAAACAACAGTGGTAAGAGTGGACATCCCTTCATGTTCCTGATGGCAGGGGAAAAGCTCTCAGTTTTTCCCTATTGAGGATGATATTAGCTGTGGGCTTTTCATAAATTGCTTTAATACTGTTTAAGTAAGTTCCTTCTATCCCGACTTTTTCGAGGGCTCTTATTAAGAAGGGATGTTGTATTTTGTCAAATACTTTTTCTGCATCTACCGACAAGATCACATGGTTTTTATCTTTTCTTTTGTTAAGGTTAATTAGGAAAATAGGTGTCTCACTTTTAGATCTTTCATCCATTTTGAATTTACTTTTGTGTATGGTATAAGAAAGGGGTCCAGTTTCATTCCTCTGTATGTTGCCATCCAATATTCCCAACACCATTTGTTGAAGAGAATGTCTCTTTTCCACTGGATATTCTTTGCTGAAAATGAGTTGGCCGTATAGTTGTGGGTCTATTTCTGGACTTTCTACTCTGTTCTATTGATCTATGTGTCTGTTCTTGTACCAGTACCATGCTGTCTTGATGACACCACAATTGAAATATATTTAAAGTGTACAAAATGATGATTTGATACATGTACACATCGTGAAAGAATTCCCACAACTGAGTTAATTAACATATCCATCACCAAACATATGTGGAATATATATGTGTGTATGTGTATATATATATATATATATATGTGTGTGTGTGTGTATATATATATATATATATATATATATATATATATATATATATATAATGAATTCATGGGTCATCTCTATGTAGAGGCCATGCTAATCTTCTCTGTATCATTTCAATTCTATTGTGCTGCAGAAGCAAACACTGTAGATATTCTTTACCAAATTAGGGATTTCACCTTAATTCTTAGTTTACTGAGGTATTTTATCACAAACAAATGTTGGATTTTGTCAAATGCTTTTTCTGCATCTATTGTTATGATTATTTAATTTTTCTGGTTTACTCTGTTGATGTAATGGATTATACTAATTGCATTTCAAATAACAAACCAGGCTGACATACTTGGAATAATTCCCACTTGGTTTTGCTGCATATATATATTTGTTTTCATTAGATTTACTAATATTTTGTTGACAACTTTTCTATCTATGTTGATGAGAGATATTTACTTGTAGTTTCCCTTTCTTGTAATGTCTTTGTTCTTTATTTGAAACGCTGGTCTCATAGAATAAGGTCAGAAATGTTTCTTTTGCTTGTATTTTCTGGAATATACATAGCTGGTATAATTTCATCTTTAAATGTTTGGGAGAATTCATCAGTAAATCCATTGAAATCTAGTCCTTTCTGATTTGGAAGATTTTATTTTTAATTTTTAAAAAATGTTTATTTTTGAGAGAGAGAGAGAGAGAGAGAGAGAATGAGTGAGGGAGGGGTAGAGAGAGAAACACATACTGACTGGGAAGTAGGCTCCAAGCTGCCAGCACAGAGCCCAACACAGGGCTCGAATCCATGAACTGTGAGATCATGACCTGAGCCAAAGTTAGATGCTTAACAGAGTCACCCAGGTGCCTCGTATTCAGAAGATTTTTAAATATGTATGCAATTTTTTCATCAGATGCAGGCTTGTTCAGATTATCTATTTCTCATGTGAGTTTGGTAGATTGTGTCTTTGAAGCAAATGGCCTACTTAAATTATCTGATTTATGGTCATACAGTTGTACATAATTTTTCTCTATTATCTTTGTAGTGCCTATGGGGAAGTAATGATGGTTCACCTTTTATTTCTGATCATTAAAAATTTGTTTTTGTTTTGTTTTGTTTTTTAGTTTGTATGACAAGAAGCTCTTCAATTTTATTAATCTTTTCCAAGACCTAGCTTTTGGTTTTTATTTTCTCTACAATTTTATTTTATTTTATTTTAAGTCTTAATTTAAATTCTAGTTAGTTAACATATAGTATAATATTAGTTTCAGGAGTAGAATTTAGTTATTCGTCACTTACATATAACACCAAATGTTCATCACAAATGGCTGCTTAATACCTATCACTCATTTATTCTATTCCCTCACTCACTTCCAGTCCTGCAACCCTCAGTTTGTTCTCTATAATTAGAAATCTATTCTGTGGTTGGCCTCTCTTTTCCCCCCTATGCTCATCTCTTTCATTTCTTAAATTCCACATGAGTGAAATCATATGGTATTTGTCTTTATCTGAGTTATTTTGCTTAAGATAATTCACTCGCGCTCCATTCACATCATTGCAAATGACAAGATTTCATTCTTTCTATGGCTGAGTAATATTGTTATATATATATATATATATATATATATATATATATATATATATATATAAACTTGCTTATCCATTCATCAATTGATGGACATTTAGCTCTTTCCATAATTTGGCTATTGTTCATAATGCTGCTATAAACCTCAGGATGCGTGTATCCCTTCAAGTCAGTATTTTTGTATCCTTTGGATAAATGCCTGGTAGTGCGATTGCTGGATCATAGGGTAGTTCTATTTTTAACTTTTTGAGGAACCTCCCTATTGTTTTCCAGAGTGGTTGCACCAGTTTTCATTCTCACCAACAGTTTAAGAGGGTTCCCCTTTCTCCACATCCTTGCAGCAACTGTTGTTTCCTGTGTTGTTAACTCTAGTCAATCTGACAGGTAGAACGTATTATCACATTGTGGTTTTGATTTGTATTTCCCTGATTTTGAGTGATGTATACCATCTTTTCATTTGTCTATTAGCCATTTGGATGTCTTCTTTGAAAAAATGCCTATTCATGTCTTCTGCACATTTCTTAACTGGATTATTTATTTTATGATTTCCTGATTTCAATTTTATTAATTTCTACTTTAATCTTTATTACTTCTTTATATCTGTTTATTTTGGATTTAAATTACTCTTCAGAGTTTATGAAGCTGCAAACAGATGATTGATTTTTAGATCTTTCTTCTAATATACGCATTCAAGGCTAAAAATTTCCCTCTATACATCACTTTCACTGAATCCCCCCCCCATTGGTACACGTTGTATTTGCTTTTCCATTTAATTCAAAATACTTCAAAATTTCTCTTGAGATTTTGTTTCTTTGACTCATGTTATTTAGAAGTCTACTTATTGAATCTCCAAGTATTATGTAATTTTTAGTTATATTTGTTATTGATTTCTACCTTAATTCCACTGTGGTCTGAGAATGCACATTTAGGATTTAAGTTTGTTAAGGTGTGTTTTATGACCCAAAAGTGGTCAGTTTTGGTGAATGTTTCATGTGAGCTTGAGAAGAAAGTATATTCTACTGTTGTTGGATGAAGAATTCAAAAACGCCAAAAGTATCCATTTGATTGATGGTGCTGTTCAGCTTAACTATATCCTTACTGACTTCTGTCTATAGCCCTATTACTGACGGAGGAGTGTTGAAATATCCAGCTAAAATAGTGGAGTCATCCATATCGCCTTGCAGTGCTATTAGGTTTGCTTTGTGTATTTTGAAGGTTTGATGTTAGGTTCTTACACATTGAAGGGTGTTTTGTCTTCTTAGAGTAATGACCTTTTTATTATTTTATAATCCCATCTTTATCCCTGATAATTCTTCTTCTAAAGTCTTTTTGTCTGAAATTAATGTAGCCACTGCTACTTTCTTTTTATTAATGTTGACACAGCATATCTTTTTCCATTCTTTCCATTTATTTCCCATTCTTTCATCTTTAATTTACTTATGTATTTATATTACAAGTGGGTTTCTTTTTTTAAAATTTTAAATGTTTTATTATTTAATTTTGTTTTTTTTAATAGTTTATTGTCAAATTGGTTTCCATACAACACCCAGTGCTCTTCCCCACAAGTGCCCTCCTCCATCACCACCACCTCTTTTCCCCCCTCCCCCTTCCCCTTCAACTCTCAGTTCATTTTCAGCATTCAGTAGTCTCTCAAGTTTTGCATCCCTCTCTCTCCCCAACTCTCTTTCCCTTTTCCCCTCCCCCTGGTCCTCCATTAGGTTTCTCCTGTTCTCCTGTTAGACCTATGAGTGCAAACATATGGTATCTGTCCTTCTCTGCCTGACTTATTTTGCTTAGCATGACACCCTCAAGGTCCATCCTACAAGTGGGTTTCTTAATGACGATACATGGTTCTTTTGTTTTGGTTTCATTTTCTCTGTCTCTGTCTTTTGACTGGTGAATATAGATTAGCAACATTTAATCTGATTATTGAGAGACTTGGAATTAACATTTACCTTATTTGTTTATTATTTGCTAATCACGGTTATTCTTTTTCTTCATTCACTCATTTTTGGCATTCTCTGACTTTCATTGAGCATATGATTTCATTTTTTATCATCTCAGCATACCAATTATATACATTTTTAAACCTTTCTAATCGTGGACTGTGAGTTTGCAATATACATTATAATTAACCCAAGTCCTCTTTAAAATATCACTATACCACTTCATGAATAGTACAGGAAATGTAACAATTTCCCAGTAATCTCTCCCATCTCTTAAACATCATTGGGTATCTCTTCCCTTAGGTCAGTAACGTGCTGGTAAAATAGTTTCTCTTAAAGGCAGGCTTTGTTACGAAATATAGAATGCTTTGGGAAATTTTCAGAGTAGATGTTGAAAGCAGAAAGGAGTTTTCTCTGATCTTCAGGCTCCTGAATTTAAAACTTACAAAAGTTTGGGGACTCTGTGACACTGAATCCCACTGGACTATCTCTCCAACTTATCCACACTGAGCCTGCAGCAATTCATCGGTTATAGTTTAGGATTTTTGCCCCACACTGACTGCTGTAGAAGTTTCTGTTCATGGGCGTCTGCTCCAGTTAAGTTGTGACTTTTTGTTTCCACCTTTTCATCTCCAAGTTGGGAGTAGTTTGCCTTGAGACCTCAATTTTCTAATAAATCTAAAAAAAGTTGTTGATTCTTAGTTCATTCAGCTTTATTATTTTTTTATTATGAGGAAGGAAATAATGACTTCCAAGCTCCTTACATGCCAAATCAGACACTGGAAGTGACTTGCATTTATTTTTTTTTTTTTAGCTCCTTACTGAAAATGTTTCTCTTCCCTTAAAATACTTCATAAAGTCTGGCAAAATTAAAAAATAATCTTAATCGAGAAAAATAACCAAGGAACATGACATGTGAATTACTGCTGCAAGATTTTCCTCAATATAAAATAGTAGTGGAAACCAGCTGAAAATTTTCCTGGCTTTCATGAGCAAACTGTCTTCTATCCTGTTTTGTGAAACGAATGTACTAACAAATATTGGATTAGGAAAATTGTACACAATTTTTAGTTCAGCCACAGAAAAGTTTTCTTTCCTAGGATGTCATATGTTTGTTTTCTTAGTGGGAAAATGAAGACATGCACAGCCAATATACATGTAGACTCCATCTGTCACATCTACTAAAAACTATGAGTTATTCATTAAGAACATGCATTCTTGAAATCTATGCTATCTTTGATTAAATAAGAACACCAAAGTGTGCCCTCATCTTACTGCCTTTAAACCCTTAAGGCCCAATGCACCTGGAGTACAATATTAGACAAACTTTACAACGCTATCTTGAATAAGGATAATATAGAATAGGCCAATTAGCTATAATAATAACTTTACTTACATAGTTAAAGCAAATCACGGGAATCTATTCATCCTATTTTGGGTATAAAGAAATAGCCTTGACCTAATTCCAAACGAGGTAAATTACCGTTAGGTATGTTTGTATAAAGCTGCATTTCATAGCTCAGCTCTTAAATAGTATGACATACATAATGAGAACTAATATACTTTTACCTCACAAGCAAATTCTGTATAACTCAGACTTTAAATATATGTCTTCCCATGCTTTACTGCTACCCTGATGTTGAAAAGCAAATAGAGTAGTGGAGAAAGAAGTAATTGTGTCCACGGGCACAAATCTAATCAGTTTTAAAAATTAGGAATTCTGATTTAAAGTATTGTTTATTAAGTAAGTCCAAACAACTAAACACTTGTTAATATTTTAACAATATGGGGCACCTGGGTGGCTCAGTCAGTTAAACATCTGACTTTGGCTTAGGTCATGATCTCACGGTTCGTGGGTTCGAGCCCCACATCAGGCTCTGTGCTGACAGCTAGCTCAGAGCCTGGAGCCTGTCTTCAGATTCTGTGTCTCCCTCTCTCTGACCCTCCCCTGCTCATGCTGTCTCACTCCCTCCCCAAAATAAATAAAAACTTTTAAAAAATTACAAAAAACAATACTGCAGTCATTCAAAAGACTTATACACACAAATTGGGAAAAAAAATCATTCTTAAATAACTACAATTACTTGCCACTGGAGTGTGTACTTATTAGGCACAGCCCAAACTCTCAAACCTTGAAATCACACTGAACATGACCACCTTTATTTCCTATCCCACTCTTATTTTCCCTAGTACTTTTGTCATAGTAACTACTGAAAACCAGCTTGGTAAAGATATGGCATCAATGCAAAGAATGTAGAACAATATAATGTTTGCATTTTAGGGCTGTTGTCATGTAGCTTAATGTAAAAAAATGTAAATTCACTGGGGATGATAATCATCCATCCATTCACCGCCACATATTTATTTCAGCACAAGACAAACTGTTATTAGGTAAGACTCAGCATCAAAGGCAGCAATTCTGATTATTAGTTAGGGGACTCTGGGTGAGTTTTAAAAGTCTACTCAACTTAGCCTCTTCTAATTTGCATATTCAATTTGGTTTTATAAAATCTTGCAGCGAAACACAAAAATTACCCAAGTTAGTTCCTGGCTGACGTATTAATGCATGCAAATGTGAATTTTTATCCATCTTAAAATTTAAGAATACAAAACTCTGCCTGGCAATTTAGAAGCAACCATTGCAAATTTAGTCATTGTGGATTTTTAATTCTAGAACTCTAGCATAGCCCAGCTTGACTTCGTAAGGGGAATAGATGTGTTGCAATGCCGTATTTTTTTCTTCAGAATCAGAAAGGTGAAAACTTGCTTAGCCTCTTCAAATTATTAATAGAAATATATGAATTATCCCAGAACTACGTACTGTATCACAAAATTGTAAAAGCTTACACTGAATTATATTTTCAGAAATGGACTCATTCTTTATCTAGCACATTCAGACTAGACCCACTTTCAATCATTTATAAACTTTCAGTTGCTTTTTTGAGAGCTACCTATTTATATATGTAGCAAAATCCTTGGGGAAGGTCAATCTAGCTTTCCACACAAAGTTCCAAATTTGTTAAAGGAGATAATAATGCTTTAAAGTCTCAACTGCCACAACATATTTAGAATTTAATGGTAAATCATTGAACCACTTGACTTTATTTATATGTGACTCTGTGGAATGATCAACCACCTTCATTTCCTATATTTTTCCCAATGCTTACTTTCCCCAACATTCAAGGGATACACTTCTAAAGAAATAGAATTTTTTGATATATGGTTTGATTTGAGACTGTTTTACAGCTTTCTGTTGGCCATTTTAAAAGTTATTTAATTCTGACATATTATATCAGAATGTGTTCAATTACATTTGTTAAACTTGATTTAAATACTGCCAGATGTAGTACTCTGGAATGTGGGCATTTATTAAATATGTCTGAATGTTACCTCTCCCTAAACTTGGCCTCCTGACATTTTCTGTACATTTCAGGGTAATACTTCAATTTGCTTTGTACAGGTTTTAGGATTACAAGTTCTTAAGATTCCTAGCATACAGATTTTTATGCCATATATTAGTTAAAACCAGGGCCTGGATGGAAGTTTCTCAATAATATTCAACTTTCACCTTAAAAACTCTTTAAAGAATTACATGCATTAAAAAAAAAAAAAACTGGGGCCACTGGTGTGCCTGGGTGGCTCAGTCGGTTAAGCATCCAACTTCGGCTCAGGTCATGATCCCACAGCTCCTGTGTTCGAGCCCCGTGTCAGGCTCTGTGCTGACAGCTCAGAGCCTGGAACCTGCTTCAGACTCTATATCTCCCTCTCTCTCTACCCCACCCCACTCACACTCTGTCTTTCTGCCTCTCTCAAAAGAAGACAAACATAAAAAAAAAAAAAAAAACTGGGGCCAATTAGTGTCAAATAGTGTAAATTCAGCATCACTTTCTTCAGAATACCACTGTTATTCGACATTAGAGTGCCAAAATATATTAGTCACATTCTGAATCTATCTGTGTGCTTGAAGGGCATTCTTTTTCACTTTGGTGTTGGCATGCAGTGAAGACTCCAATTTGCCTTTTAGATGTTATTAGCTACAATCTTGAGTTTTGAAAATGTTTCATCGAGTTATTATGTCATAAGGTACTAAATTTGACATTTCTTTTATAAAAAGACAGTTACTACTATATTTTTCAGCTCCAGTGCCCTCAGAAGAATCACACTCACTTGTACTAGGGTCACATCATAAAAGACAATTTCCCACTTCAAGTGATCTGAATTCACTTCCCGCTTTAAATTGTAGACAATTTTAGTCTTTTTTATTCCTGTTCATACAATAAAGAGCCTAATTTTTTTTTAAAAAAAATGCGATGCAGTCTGCCTCTCTTTCAAAACAGCAAATGCTCCCTTGTTCAGAGTTAGACTTACTTAGCTTGGTTCCACATCCTCTATCATTTCTGCCTGTCCCTCACCCTACAACAGAAGGGGATACAATGATTATCTGTTGAAATGCCCTCAATCCTCTTTTCGTGTGCAAGTTTTAAAGGCCTTGAAATACAAACATGCTCAGAGACAGAATGAGTGTCCTTAAAGTCGTCAAAATGGCACCCACAGATCCCGTGACTCTAGAGTCAACTGAAATTTTTTTAAGGCATTTGATGAAAATGTGTTTCATTACATCACTTTGGTTTGCTTTTTGAAAGGCTATATAGTGAACGGATTCAGCATTTCTTTATTTCTACCTTTCTAACAGTTTATTTTTCAGGCATCACCTTTTGTTCAGAGTAATTATTACCTATTAAAAAACACTTTTTCAAAAAGATGTATCATTTTAACACTATTTACTCTTTCTAAATTTTGGTGATATAAACAGTTCCTCTCAGTAATCATTGACATGATATAAAAATGAAGCTTACAGGTGAGATGTGCCAAAATGGGATATATCTATCTTATTGTGAAAGCTTTTAATTTGCTCAGCAGCAAGGCTACCTCAATAACATGAAGGTTCTATATGAATCGAATTGGTTGGCTCTTCCTAGAAATGTAGGTAGAGACAAAGGATTCGGAGTCTCTTAATCATAATAATGAAAGAACCCTAAAGAACCTCTTTATGTGTCATTGTCTTGTCAAGATGCCTTTAGAAATGTGCATTTGCTTAATAGCATTTATGTAACTTGACTTTATTTGCCAAATTGAGATTAAAAAGAAAACTTGTTTCCTAGTCAAGTAGGAAGGCAGAATTTATATAGTTTAATATAATCTCTTTAGGTAAATGAGAAATGGTAGGAGTTTTGCCATTTTTAGATTTCAGAGCCATTTTACCTGAAAGAGCATGGAAAGCAAATGGGAAGATTTATTTTAATTGAAACAGAAAATAGTATTATCAGGTTACTTTAATGAATGTGTAATAAGTAGAAACTGTGGGCAGTGTTGTCCAATGGTTAAGCCTACAGACACTTCAGCTGGAGGCTTCCATTCAAATCCTGACTTTACTGCTTATTAGGTATGTGGCCTTGCACAACCTATGTAAATTCCCTCGGACTCAGAAGCAAAAAGAGATTATTTTTTAAAAATTTTAGTGTTTATTTATTTTTGAGAGAGAGAGACAGGGCACGAGTAGGAGAGGGGCAGAGAGGAAGGGAGACACAGAATCTGAAGCAGCTCTAAGCTCTGAGCTGTCACACGGAGCCTGACATGGGGCTTGAAGCCATGAACTGGGAGATGATGACCTGAGCCAAAGTCGGAAGCTTAAGCAACTGAGCCACCCGGGCACCCAAAAAAGAGATTATTATAGTAGGTACTTTACCTCATGGGGTTTACATGTGATATGCTACATGTAAAATGCTTAGGACAAAGTTGCAAATTAGCGCTACTCTCCTAGGAAATTCAGAAAATAGATATAAAGATGACTCTAGTAGTAGAAGACAGACAACCCATCATAAGTTACCAATTGGATAACTACTACAGAGAAGGCACCATGTCTTGTATTTGGATGTTAAAGAGATGGACAAGTTATAGCTGGGAAAATATGAAACACACAAAATCTAACAAACAAAAAAGCCAGCAGCATGGACCATTTAGAAGACAAATTCTGGGTCAGACTATCTGGGTTCAAATCCAAACTCTGACACTTGCAAGTGTATGACTTTGGGGAAATTACTGAATTCCCACTGTGTCTCATATTCATCATCTATCAAATGGGACAATAATAATAATAATAATAATAATAATAATATACAGCTCACTGGGTTTATTTTGAGCCTATGATACTACATGTTGTAGGTTGTAAATGCCATGTGGTTCAACTGGTAAAAGATGGCTTAAATTGGGAGAACAGACTTTATAAAAACATGTCAATTATATTAAGATGTTAAAGAATATAACAGAGATGGTAATAGGTACAGAAAGCAGTTTAGAGTGGCAAAAGTTCATTCTTAAAAAACCAGTAAGAGGATACTTCTGGTTTCCATTGTAGCATGGAAGAAGCTTAGGAAGCACAGTCTCATCTTCCCAACAACAAAAAAGCCAAACTAAAAATTAAAAACTCTTCTTACATCTAGCAGAGAATTAGAGTAGACATCACAGGGGAAACCGCTGGAGACAGAAAGACAGACGCAGAGAATCACAATTTAGTGGAGCAAAACCACAGGATCAGGAAACACTAATGGAGCCAGCCCTGGGTGAGGGAATCATAACCTGTAATTAACAAATGTCTGGAGGCTTAGTGAGGAAAAGCTTGAGAGACATGAACTCAGGGCGATGAGCCTAAAAGGCATCTCCAAAGCATTATATCCAGAAGCCCTACCAAGTTCCAGCTCCTACCAACCCCTTCAAGCGAAGACTGGAAAAAAATCCCCTGCTTCTTTTCTGGGGGAAAGGGAAAAGTAGCCATTTTGATGTGTGCATATCTCTTAAAAAGGTCTAGAATTCCTATGTTACCTGAGAGACGGAAAACTCAGAACTTCTTGTGAAGGCCCAGTGAGTGAGTACCAGCTCACTGGAAGACTGATAGAACACAGAATTATGAAAGGCTTCCATTACCCTGACCTTTCCACTCAACACGTCTCCTCCTTACCATCACGCCAATAGACTCCTATATATTAGCAGGTGCTGCAATGGAAAGAACTCCATCTCTCAGGTCTAATATTCTTAATTTCTTAAATTAACTTTATTTATTTATTTTTAGAGAAAGCAAGTAGGGTAGGAACAGAACGAGAAAAGAAAGACGAGAGAGAGAGAATCCCAAGGAGGTTCTGCACTGTTAGCACAGAGCCCAATGCGGGGCTTGAAGCCACAAACTGTCAGGTCATTACCTGAGCTGAAATCAAGAGTCCACAGGCTGCTTAACTGACTGAGCCATCCAGGTGCCCCTCTCTGACCTTATTTAAGAAGAAGTTGCTAGGTAGGGCACTTGGGTGGCTCAGTTGGTTGAGCATCTGATTCTTGATTTTGGCTCAGGTCAAGATCTCAGGGTTATAGGACCCTGTGTTGGACCCCACACTGAGAATGGATCCTGCTTAAGATTCTTTCTCTCTTGGAGCACCTGGGTGGCTCAGTTGGTTAAGGGTCCAAGTTAGGGTCAGCTCATGATCTTGCAGTTCATGGGTTTGATTCCCAGGTAGGGCTCCATGCTGACAGTTTGGAGCCTGGAGTCTGCTTCAGATTCTTTGTCTCCTTCTCTCTCTCTTCTCCCCACCCACTCTCTAAAAATATAAATATAAAAATTTTTTAAAAAAAGATTCTCTATCCCTCTGCCCCTCCCCCCACTGCTTGCATGTGTGCATCTACTCTGTCTCTCTAAAATAAAGAAAAGAAAAGAAGTAGAAGTTGCTAGAGAACCAAAACACAACAAGGGAGACGCCAGAGGAACCAGGGCTGATTCCTGCTGTAATAGTAATAGTATAAACAGTACACAGTAAACGTGACTGTACTTCTTTAAACAGAAAAGTTCACAAAGGAGGCCTGTTTAGTCCTTTTTACCTGGCACACTATATTCACTATCAACCACAAATCACAACTCAAGGTATAGCAATGATATGACCGAAAGTTGACATTTATAACACCCAGAACATATCTGAGGAACAAGAACACAAGAGTTTGTGGGAAAATTAAAATCAGAAATTCAACTTGGGGAAGAACTTGGAAAGCCCTCAACATTGCCCTACGAGTCAGTGAAGGGCTTCTGATCATCTGCAAGATCAGAAGTCACCATTTGGGAATATTAATTCTGCATCTGTGTAAAGAGTGGCCTGATTTAGGAGAATATTTGCATTGGAGATGGGTTTCCTTGACATTTGCAATAGTCCAAGAGTGACTTACGATGAAAGAAATAAAAATGTAAAGAAGTAAAAACACATAAGTTGAGAATAAAGGGCTGAATGATTGCGAAATTGAGGAAAAATTATGTTAAACAATAACAGTGTCAATAACAGAAATATTAGGAGCAGCAGGAGGAGATTCTTTCTTAAAGGAAGATAAGTCTGAGTTTGGATTTGTGACTTGGAGACATTGGATATTATTTAGCTGACAACTGAAAATGTGAGACAAGAACATGGAAATAGAGACTAGACCCATGCAGAAGTTTGCAAATTTTGAGCTTTGAAAGAATAAAACCCGTGAGCAAGTAGAAAGTATAGGAAGAGATACAAACAGTAAAAGTCAGAATACAGGGTAAGACTCACATTTAGGTTTTAGAAGGAAGAAGAGAAAGCATCAAAGATAAACATAACATTAGGAAACACATATCACAGACCTCTGCAGGTGAAAACTTCAAGAAGGTGTGCTTGATCAGTAGTGTGAAAGAGCAACATAAGAATTGAGTCAGTATGATTATAAAATCATGAAGTCTTCAAGGAGTTAAAATGTAAGCTCCATGAATGCTGGGAGTATATTTGGTAAACACACATAACAACAGTATTCAGATCAGTGACCAAGAGTGGGTGGCCAATTATTATTTGCTGAGGAAATAATTTTTGCAGAAGACACACTAGGGAACCAAAGAAGATGTGTATATTTTGGTATAGAACACAAATAAATGTGTGGGGAATGACAATTTGAGATATAAGAATAAAAAAATACAATAGTACTTAAAAGTGAAGTTGAAGCTAAAAGATTAGTTTTTTTCAAGGTAAGAAAACTGTGATGTTTGAAGGCAAAAATTACAATATGGTAATAGAGAGGCAATTTGAGGAAACTTAGAAAGAAAGGGTTAATACAAAGAGAAAAGTTTTTGAGAAGATAGAAAGGAGCAAGTTTAATGGTTCATTATTTTACTGAGAAATAAAGTCTATAAATAAATATGAATTTGGCAAATTCCTTTTATAGAATCTACAATGCATGGATACTTGTAAAATGATGAAATAATGAACCTGAAAATTATGGAACAAAGTACTATCATATTCGAGCAATGACATCATAACCATTATTTTTGGACATGGAAATTGCTGATATCATAAGAAGACTGTGTGTCACTGTTTAATGGATGTACTCTGTTACTATGCATAATGAAATATTCTGAAGATAATATATTGGATTAAATTACTACAATTACACCACTTTGCTTTATAGCCACCTTGTACTTAAAGTAGATTGGAAGCTGAATTGATCATCTTTGTAAGTCCTAGTTAGCAGTGTGTGAATTCAGAAACTAGAGATCGCCCATCTTCAAAGGTATCCAGACATGGGTACTTTCTAGTATTTCTTTAGTTGAGTCTAGTGTTTTAGTCACTTTGTAGACAAGAAAGCCTTCCCTATGCCTGCAGTGTACTACAAAATAAAACTGTCCAATAGAAACATACTGTGAGCCATATATGTAGTCTTCAAATTTTTAGTAGCCACATTTAAAAGAGTAAAAAGAGGGGCTCCTGATGGCTCTAGTTGGTTAAACGCCCAACTTCAGTTCAGGTCATGATCTTATGGTCCATGAGTTCCAGCCCTGTGTTGGGCTTTGTGCACACAGCTCAGAGCCTTAAGCCTGCTTTGGATTCTGTGTCTCCCTCTCTCTGCCTCTTCCCCACTCATGCTCTTTCTCTCTCTCTCTCAAAAGTAAAAAAAAAAAAAAAAAATTAAAAAATTTTAAAAAATAAAAGATTAAAAAGAAATAGGTGAAGTTTTAGTAATATATTTTATTTAACCCAACGTATCCAAAGGGTTATTTCAATATATAATGAATATACAGAAAATTATTGGTGTATTTTTAGTTGTCCTTTTTGTACCACATCTTTGAAGTCCAATGTGTGTTTTACTCTTATAGCACATCTCAATTTGGACCAGCCACAGTTCAAGGGCTCAGTCGTTTGTGGGCTAATGGCTATCATATTGGACAGTATAGGCAATAGAAGAAAAGTCTTTTGAGACAGAGTTTGATATTCAAGTTCTCTGCTCGGTCACGCCCATGGACTTGATCAACTTTACAACAATCTTTCTAAGAATTTATATCTCCCATGTCACAGTGTTTTAAAAAGGTTCAATGAGATAATATCCTCTTTTACACTGCCTGACTCTTAGAAGACATTTAACTGATATTCATTCCCTTTTTCTACATCCCTTTGAAATTTCTCCTTATTGTGTTTAAAAAAATTATTTTCCTTGGATTTGAATGAATGGATTAAAAGAGCAACTATTCAACATTCATTCAACCTGAAAGCAGTAATGCAGGCTTTCTAAGTATTCTAAGTACCTAAAACAGGGGCTGGCAAAAACTGGACTCAACAATTATTTGTTCAATGAATAAATGGGGAAAGAACACTTTTTCACCATACCAATATATATCATTTTATTTTCCATTTAATCACACGTATTTTTAAAGTGGTAGCAGAAGTATTACACAAATCACGTTTCCTTTTAATATTCTTCTCAAACTTTTGTGTGATTATTATTATTACTATGGTACATTAGTAATTAACTCCCCTTGGAGTATCCAAAACACATCCAATTTTGAACAGAAATCTGTTCTGAACTGGTATCATAATAAATTCTAATATATTTTTGAAGGATTAGATAAAAGAGGGATTTATAAATTAAAGTCTTTGATCTATCTAAGTATAATTTGAAGACCTAGGGAAGAGATTACTTTTATTATTATCATTTCTGTGTCTTTACTTCTACCTGTTAATAATTCCTTTGGTGTTTCCAGCTACCCAGGTCCTATTTCATGCTACATGTCACATTGTCAGTAGTCTCTCAGTCTGTTTAAGCCACAGTCATATTTTGAGGGAACAAGTTTTTTAAACGTCTTTTCTGGAAAATCTCAAATTTCTACTAAAATAGAAGGAATATTATAACGAACATCTACCTTCCCAGGACCCTGCTCGACAAGGTCAGCCCACGGTCAGTCTTGCTTCCTCTGTATTAGCGTCTATATCCTCAACACCACTAATTTGAAAGTAATCCTGGATATCAAACTAGATCTCCTCTAAGAAACATCAGTATACGGCTCTACAAGATTAGACTTAATTTTTTCATAACTAGCATTTTACACTTAAAAATAATTATATTTTCATTTTGTAATTAAATTTCTGGTCAATAGGATGCATTTTTTTTTATTTTAACTAGGCTCTATGCCCAATGTGAGACTTGAAATCATAACTTTGAATCAAGAGTCGCATGATCTACCAACTGAGCTACCTATATGCCCCAATAGGCTGCAAATTATTATATATAATAATTATATGTTATATAATTATATATTATATATAATACATATATATTAATATGCAGCCTGTTGGGGCATATATATAATAATTATATGTTATATAATTATATATTATATATAATATAATAAATATATATTAATATGCAGCCTGTTGGGGCATATAGGATACATATTATTTATAATGCATCCTGTTGGAGCATATGGGTATATCATATATATTATATACATCATATATTATATGTTATATATTATATATTATGTATATTATATATGTATGCATGTGTTTATATATAACTTTTTATATCATTTTGCACAGAAAAATGGTTATAAAATGGTTATAGTCATGTACAGCATGCTGGGTAAATGGAAGTGGATCATTGCTGCTTGCTTCTGAATCAGTCCCCGCCGGGCATACATCTGATTGGCAGCTTTCTTCCTAAGTCCGTGAGAAGCAGGATGAGATGCAGTCCTACAGCTCAGTATTAAATAAACACATTAACAGTTTTCAAAAGAGCAAGGAGCAAAAATAATAAATGTCCACTTCATTGAGCCATCCATTTCCTCCAGGGATAATGGTTGTCTTTTTCACATCTCCGTATCTCTCTTTCGTTGATATTGCCTGTCTTTAACTGCCTGGTGATTTTTGGTGATTCATTGAAACTGCTGAATGAAGGCTTTCATTGCTTAGTGCAGGTAACTTGAAAGAATTTCCACTGCTGTTAGACAGAACTGTTTTCCTGAAGGGCTTCTCCCTTGGGAGAAGGAAATGCTAGTGCTACAGAAGTGGGCTGGGGATGCGTGCTTCTCTGTAGGGAAGTGCTTCCTGACCTCAGCTACACACTAAAATCTTATAACTAATTCTTAAAGATCTTGATGCCCAGGCCATGAAACTACCCAATTAACCAGGATCTTTGTGGACAGATAAAGATACTAGTATTTTCTTTTAACTCTTCAGATGGTTCTGGTATGTTCCCACATGTGAGAACCACTCTCTTTGATGGTGGGACTAAGGGGTAAGTAAGTAAGCAGACAGGCAAGAAGTGATGCTCCAATTCTTTCTTTTGGATGGATTTCTTTTTCTTTATTTCCCCCTGCAAACCTATAGTGCTGATCCTGTGTAAATCCAAGAATGATTCTGCCTCTTTTTTTATGCTGTTGTGACGTCATGGTAATCTCTTCCCAGGTCCATGTCTGATTATCTTTAGATGGTAGTGGTCTGATTTAGGGGACCTGAGTCCTGGTTTTCAGGGAGTTCCTCTAAAGAATTCTTCACAACCTTTGTTGGTATTTGTATAAGTCAGCTCAGCCTCCCATAAAACAATGCCACAAAATGGGTGGCTCAAACAACAGAAAGTCATTGTCTCACAGTCGCGGAGGCTGAAAGTCCAAGACGGAGGTGCTGGAGGGTTGCTTTTTCCCAAGGCTTCTCTCTTTGGCTTAGAGGCTTCTCCTTGTAACCTCACATGGTCGTTCCTGTGTGTGTGTGCACGTCCCTGGTGTCCTTTTCTCTTTGTATAAGGACATAGTCCTATTAGATTATGGACCCACACTTAAGACCTCATTTGACCTTAATTACCTTTTTGCCCTATCTCAGAAATGTAGTCACATTGGGGGTCAGGGCTTCAACACATGAATTTGGGGGGGATAAATTCTATCCAGAACAATATTTTTTATTTTGATCCTGCAATATCTGTGTAGCTCCCTTGAAAAGACCTATAGCAAACAGTGTTTCCCTGGGCTGGAATTTCTGCTGTTTTTACTCCATTCATCCTAATTCCATCTTGCCTGCCTTTTCCTGGGATATCAGAAAAATTTCTGATCCAATTATTAGATTTGGAATGGGATGGTTTTAAAAATGTGATATAATACATTTTATTATCTATTTAATAATAACTGTGTGTGTGTGTGTGTGTGTGTGTGTGTGTACACGAGTGTAGGTAAGTAAGATCAGTGAGTCTGGTAAACTAGTGAATTAAGGTTGGCTTAAATTTTTTTAAATTTATTTTGAGAGAGAGAGAGAGAGAGAATCCCAAGCAGGTTCTGTGCTATAAGTAGAGTTGAATGTGAGGTCAGTCCCACAGACCCTGAGATCATGCCCTGAGCCAAAAGCCGAGTAAGAGGTTCAACTGACTGAGCAAACCAGGCGCCCCGTAAAGGTCGGATTTATATATCTAACTCTGTATCCTTGACCAAGCCCTACTCATCCCAAGCAAATGAATACGAGAGTCTCCCTCTATCAGAGATGAGAGTGACGGTAATATTACCTAGACTGAAATAGAAGTTAAGTGGCCCTAAATATAGAGATTAAGGAGACTCAAGCAAGAGCTTGATACATCAAAATTTATAAAACTGTCTAATGGTGAAATCCTAAATTATTTCCTAACACTCTCACTAGAATAAACAACACAACAGTTAATATCCATTAAGGACAAAGTACACTACCAGATGTCCAGGAGTGGGCCTGGATTAGACTCCATACACCAAGGGTTCTGTTATGGCTTTCTTATTCATGAATCAGGCCACAAGTCATGTAGCTTTCCTTGTTCCTTGTGTAGGAATAATAATAATGCCTTGTACCATCTACTCAAAAGGAAATAGAGTTTTCTTCTGCCTAGCCTGGGGGCTCTGTCAGCCAAGAAGCAAGTAAGTTTTATTTGTTGAACCCTTAGTACTTTAAACTGCCATTATACATATCAGAGCATTATTATCACTAAGACTGTTTCAGAGTATTTTCTGATCTCGTGTTGTGAATACTGAATTGCACAATGGTAACTGCTTGTGGGCTATAATCAGACAGCATATTTCATCCCAGTTACTTTACAAACGTCTAGCTAATGCATACTCTCGGTTAGCAATGTGTTATGTATTTAGTAGGCATCAGGAAATGCTTGTTGCATTCATTAGTCCGAAATACATTGATGTTAATAAACACAGAAGACGACAGACAAGGGACATGAGACCTACACAAGAATTTATCAAGCGATTTCCAATCTTAAATATGGGAGGGAATATAAAAAGAGCAAAATATGTGACCCCTGTCCTACCAGATTTTAGAGTTTGATTGTGGACATGGTCAATTATACAATTAAAAAGAAAATAAAGTAGTGAAAGGGGAAAGAAAGAGACAAAAGCTTTTGTTTTGTACCTTCATTAGTTCTTGTCACCCAAATGTCACTCTTGCCATTAAGTCCTGTATATTCTAAGCCTAAACACTATTCATGTGCACACGAGAGTGGATGAATGTCCGGAGTTTTCCTCCACGGCTTCCGCAATGGCTCCGAAAAGACTCATAAATAGGCCCGTGATGGGCATTGAAAATGTCCTCCTTATGGATCTAATTCTTCACCTTGGTAACAATAAGTGAAAAGATCCATAAATACAGTTTTAATTAACAGCAACGTTGAGATGTTTAGAAATAGACCATAGGCCCTTTGAATCTGTTTGGCCTTCTCATAAAGAATTTTGTTTTTCCCAGAGGGTCAAAATTAATTAATGTCCTTACAATTTATTTAGCAGCCCATTGTTTCAGAGATGCCTAGACAAGTTCAGTGAGCCGTATTAGTGCATCAAGGATGATATAATCAGACTGCTTTGTAAAAATACACTGTCCCCAGTACTGATTAAAAAGGGGGGATAATAAAGTGTTCATCCAGAATGATTACTTTTCTTTATCTGTGGACAACATCCCTTGTGTACAATATTGCATAATGACCAGATTCCAGACTTTTCATGTGGCCTTTAATGAGCTCACACAAACTATAAAAGTTCAAAAAAGAAAATAAATATAGGCTTCAATAGTCGTTCATTGTTCCATTAAAAGGTATCAATTGATCACTCATATTTTTTTTTGAACAATGCACAGAACTTTTCCCATGTCCATTGATTATTTTATTACCTTTTCCTAAACTGAGCCTACGAAACTTTTGTACCATCAGCAGTATTATACTAGCAGACGTGCGCTGTCGTTCTCAAATACTGTCTTAACATAAGGACGTATTGTTATCCAGAGACCTCACAGACATTGTATGTAAATTTTACCGTCTAGATCTTAGTAGCAAAAATAAAAATTGGCTTATTTTTTATAAGGTCTCAAGGAAGAGAAACAAGGATATATCCTCAGGAACAACCATAAAAGTAAAAAAAAAAAAATTATCTAAATGTATACTCACTGTTGTGATGTTTACTATAGTAAAAGTATTAGGAAATAATTTAAGAGTTTACCATTAGGTAACTTTATAATACAATATCCCAAAAGTAGACTATCATGTAAAAATATTTCATAATGTATAAACTTGTTCATACTACATTTATCAAATTACTGAATCTAGTAGAAACCTACTATTTGAAAATATGTATATTAAGAAGAAGTGGCAAGATACACAAATATAAAGTATAAACGATTATATCACTCTATTGGGATTAATAGGGAACTTTTTCTTTTTTATGGTTATTTATACATTGACAATTTTAGAAAAGGATGTACTACATAGTAATGTAAAATTGATAAAAAATATTAAAGAAAAAATAAATATTAAAAGCGTAAAAGAAATAATCATTCAGGGGTTTTAAGTGGTAAAATTTTAAAATATCCAGCACATTTTCCACAGACACAGGTAGGTGCTATTATCATGTATGTTAGACTTTCTTTTGAAGTGCAATTCCTGTTTTTACTTTTTTTTTTATTTTTAGATTTATTCTCCCTCTCCTCTCCTCTAACCCGATCACTAAGTAATTCAAGCTAGTAACATATATATCCTTTTAAAAAATCTTTCTCTCCATGCTTACATAGTTATTCATAGAAAGATCTATGTAGAATTATACACATGCACAAATAAGGAGCATGAGTCATTATTTTAGAAAAAACTGGATCATACCATGTAATCATTTTCATATTGCTTTTTGCCTACATAATATGCTTTGTAAATCCCTACAAATCAACTGTATAGTGCTAAAGTCACTCTTTTTAGTGGCTGCATCATGTTGCATGCTTGGATTAAAACAATGAAGCAGCAGAAAGAAAAATCAAGAAACTGATCCCATTCACGATTGCACAAAAAAAAACAACGTAAAATACCTAAGAGTAAGCCTAACCAAGGATGTAAAAGACCTATATGATGAAAACTATAGAAAACTTATGAAAGAGATTGAAGACACCAAAATGGAAAAACATTCCCTGTTCATAGATTGGAAGAATAAACATTGTGAAAATGTCATTACTACCCAAAGCAATCTACACATTCAATGCAATCCCCATCAAAATTGTACCAGCATTCTTCTCAAAGCTAGAACAAACTATCCTCAAATTCGTATGGAACCACAAAAGACCCCAAATAGCCAAAGTCATATTGAAGAAGAAAACCAAAACGAGAGGCATCACAACCCCAGACTTTAGCCTCGACTACAAAGCTGTCCTCATCAAGACAGTATGGTATTGGCACAAAAAACAGATACATAGACCAATGGAATAGAATAGAGAACCCAGAACTGGGCCCACACATGTACGGCCAATTAATTTTTGACAAAGTAGGAAAGAATATGCGATGGAAAAAAGACTGCCTCTTTAGCAGGTGGTGCTTGGAGAACTGGACAACAACATGGAGAAGAATGAAACTAGACCACTTTTTACACCAGACACAAAAATTAACTCAAAATGGCTGAAGGACCTGAATGTGAGACAGGAAGCCATCAAAACCCTAGAGGAGAAAGTAGGAAACAGCCTCTTTGACCTCCACTGCAGCAATCTCCTACTCGACACATCCCCAAAGGCAAGGGAAATGAAAGCAAAACTGAACTCTTGGATCTCATCAAGATAAAAAGCTTCTGCACTGCAAAGGAAACAATCAAGAAAACCAAAAAAACAACCTACAGAATGGGAAAAGATAGTTGCAAATGACATATCAGATAAAGGGCTAGTATCCACAATCTACAAGGAACTAACTTCACACCCAAAAAACAAATAACCCAGTGAAGAAATGAGCAGAAGACATAAACAGACACTTCTCCAAAGAGGAAATCCAGATGGCCTACAGGCACATAAAATGATGCTCAACATCACTCATCATCAGGGAAACACAAATCAAAACCACACTGAGATACCACCTTACACCAGTCAGAGTGGCTAAAATGAACAAATCAAGAGACTATAGATGCTGGCGAGGGTGTGGAGAGACGGGCATCCTCCTACACTGTTGGTGGGAATGTAAACTGGTGCAGCCGCTCTGGAAAACAGTGTGGAGGTTCCTCAAAAAACTATCCATAGAACTCCCTTATGACCCAGCCATAGCACTGCTAGGGATTTACCCAAGAGATACAGAAATGCTGATGAATTGGGGCACATGTACCCCAATATTCAAAGCAGCACTGTCAACAATAGCCAAAACATGGAAAGAGCCTAAGTGTCCATCACCTGATGAGTGGATCAAGAAGATGTGGTATATATACACAATGGAGTACTACATGGCAATGAGAAAGAATGAAATACGGCCATTTGTGGCAAAGTGGATAGACCTTGAGGGTATCATGCTAAGCGAAATAAGTCAGGCAGAGAAGGACAAATACCATATGTTTGCACTCATAGATCTAACAGGAGACCAGGAGAAACCTAATGGAGGACCAAGGGGAGGGGAAGAGGGAAAGAATTGGGGAGAGAGAAGGACGCAAAACTTGAGAGACTATTGAATTCTGAAAATGAACTGAGGGTTGAAGGGAAGGGGGAGGGGAAAAAGAGGTGGTGGTGATGGAGGAGGGCTCTTGTGGGGAAAAGCACCGGGTGTTGTATGGAAACCAATTTGATAATAAACTATTAAAAAAATAAAGTTACAGGGGCCTCCAGGCTGTTCCTGTAGCTCCCAACAGGGGGCGATGTTGTCCTCTGGTGATACCTGCCAATTTCTACAGATCTTTTGAGTTGTCAATACTGGGGAGAAGAATGCTAGTAATATCTAGCTGTGAGAGGCCGGGAAGATTGCCAAACATCACATAGTGTAGAGGACAGCAGCTCAACAATTAATTTGATTACCTCAAACATCACTCGTGGCCATGCGGCACGACTACAGGCCACTCTGATCTCAGGCCACTTGGCTGTAATCACCCTCCTTTAGGAATCCAAATAGCTCACTTGTCACCTCCTTCCGTCTTTTCTGAATAGCATTTTCTCACCGCACCGATCTGACCGGCGTATACTCTGCAGTCCTTCCCTAACTGGAACATGCACAACTATCCATGCGCCTACTCAGTCCTATACTCTATTCCTATCTCTTCACCTTCTAATGGTGGCATAATTTATTTACTTATGATATTTGTCCAATGATGTCTTCTCTTCTTCTCAAATGTGAACCTCATGGTGGGAGGTGTGTTTCAGTTACTCATGTATCCCCAGCACCAAGAGCAGGTGCCGTGCATACAATGGGTGAATAAATGACTAAGAGGAAAACTAAGTGACTGTATGAATGAGGGATATGGATTTTATTTCCCATTATTTTTAAATTCTTTTAAGTTTTTACTTATTTATTTTGAGATAGACAGAGACAGAATGAGTGGAGGAGGGGGAGAGAGAGAAAGAGAGAGAAAGAATGCCAAGCAGGCTCCTCACTGCCAGCATAGATCCTGAAGCAGGGCTCGAACACAAGAAACTGTGAGATCATGACCTGAGATGAAACCAAGAGTTGGACCTTTAACCAACTGAGCCACCAAGCACCCCTCCCATTACTTTTAATGACAAATAATGCTGAATTCAGTGTCCTTATACGCATGTGCTAATGTTTTGGTTTTTTATTCCTATATGGCCAAAAGCTTTCCAAAACAGAAAATTTCCCATAACTATGTGTGAGTACCCTTCTCTCCATTTCTCAACCATCTACTGGTGGCTTTTGAAACCTTTACCCATGTTTTTATTTTGATTTGTATTTTTCTGATGATGTGTGGATTTGAGCATCACTTAATATTGTTGCTGTTTATCTGAACTGGGTCATCTGTGAATTGGTTTTGCAGATCTTTTCTGGTTGCTACAATTGACACTTCTAGTAAGTCTGTAAGTTATCTATATGTGTTCTACTTATAATTGGCAGAGCTGTTTTTAACCTATTATTTGCCTGTTGATTTTGTTCATGAAATTTTTTGTTTATTCTTTTATACCATCAAATATGAACTTCTTTTCTTTTGTAGCTTCTGGACTTTTAGAAGTGAGACCCTGCCTTTACAGTGCACATTGCTTTACCTTCTGTTTCTCGCAAGAGTTATGTTGTTTTTATTTGTTGCATTTAAGTCTTTAATCAATCTGAATACATTTATGTATATAAAATACACAAAAGAAAACCTGGGCTTTATTTTATTTTTTTTCAGCGGTATAACTAGATATGCCAAAAGCATACTGAAGACTCTATCTGTTACCCCATGGAATTGACCTTGGTTTTATATTAGTCTCCTAATTACTGACCTCAGTGTTTTGAGTTTCTAACCTGTCCCATTAACTTATAATCTCGCGTATACTAACATCATGCTTTTTAAGGAAAAAAAAATTTGGTGAGGAAGAGTAAACACAACTTGGCAGGTCAAAAGGAAAAAGAATATTCAATTTGGAAATGAATTAGGGACCAAATTTAAAACAAAAAAGGACACAGACACTGTAATTGAAAGTCACAGTATTTTCAAATTGCCTGAATATAGAAATAAAAGTATTCTTCTCTTTTACTACCAAAAATGGTTGAGACAATTGCCCATACTTTTTCTTTGAAAAGTCATTTTAATCAATTCCATATAATCTTGTTCTTTCTTCATTGGGCCTATGCTTCAATTGTCTTGACTGATATTATATAGAGTTCTCTGGAGAAGCAGAACCAATAAAATATATATGAATCTAGAAAGACACTTACCAATTGGCTTACTACTAATTGGCTTATATAATCATAGAGGCTGGCAAGCCCCAAATCTGCATTGTAGGGTGGCAGTCTGGAGACTCAGAAAAGCCAATGAGGCAGATGAAGTCTTAAGGCAGCCTGGTGAAGAAATACTTCTTGATCAGGGAGGCCAATCTTTTTTGTTGTATTTAGGCCTACCACTGATTAGATAAGGCCCACCCACATCATGGAGGGTGATCTACTCAAAGTTCACTGATTTAAATGTTTACCTCATCCAAAAACACCATCCAATTTGACACAGAAAAGTATCCATTTCAAGTATCTAAGTTTATATTTTCTATCACTAGAAGAGTTCGATTTTATCCTTAAGAAAATTTAGAAAAGTTTTATCCCCTAAGAAAAGTTAGATGCCTAAGGGGGAAATGTTGCTGAGAAGGGAAGACTTCAGGGTAAAGGTAAGTAAGAACACAAGAACACAAGCTGACTCTATTACCTGTAAGACCACTAAGGATTACATTAACCTCAAATCACAAGGAAGGAGGCAAAACTTGCCAAAAGTTTGCTTATGTTCATTCTTCCCGTCATCATTTGTACATCTCTGTCCCTACACTTCAGAGGGGCTGAAATAGAACTGGTTGGAGCATCAGCATGAGAATTCTCATTAATGCTAACTGTACGTCTTTGCCTATTACATGCATTAATCTGAATGTCCCCAGGGTGCCTGGGTGGCTCAGTCGGTTAAGCGTCTGACTTCGGCTCAGATCATAATCTAATATTTGTGGGTTTGAGCCCCACATCGGGCTCTGTGCTGACAGCTCAGAGCCTAGAGCCTGCTTACGATTCTGTGTCTCCCTCTCTCTCTGCCCCTCCTTGCTCATGCTCTGTCTCTCTCTGTCTCAAAAATAAAATAAAAAAAAAACATTAAAAAAATTAAAAAAAAATCTGAATGTCCCCTACTCGTTCCTGCCCCAACTGGACACTTTATGGACTCACCTTTCGGGTAGAGTAAATAAAATTTGTGAGTCTCTTAAAATATGAGTCATGGATTTCCTGGATGTGGCAATGTCAGTTCTGAGTCTACTCAATAATCCAGAGGTTAAAAAGAAGGATTAACTTTCTTTTCATGAAGCATACTGAGTTCTACTCACACATAGACATAAGGAATATTCTCTGATATTCACCCAAATAGTTAATGCAGACTGCCATGAGTGAATGACTCAGCCTGTGTATCTCTGCGAGGCTTACCTGGTGTGTGATCGAAGTCTGGACTCAGGGCCTCAGCAGGAATTCTACTGCCAATGGCCCAGTCCAAGTCATCTTGAGAGTCCTGAGCAAGACTGCAGGCTGTGGTCCAGTTTCCTGAAGTTGTTTCAAAATTACAACTTCCTGTTGTGCTTGTATACTGGCCTAGGGAAATGAAAATATGAACAGAATGCTCTGAAAATACAGACTATACTTTATATCATACAATATTTGTGATTATTTAAAATTAATATCTGCATATTTTAATTATCTCTTAATAAGGTTAAAGAACCAGGACAATCGCACCCATTGGAGATATCAAATGTACACCGTTGTTTTTATTTTCACCACATAGTCTAGAAGTAGTGCATGGATATTGTCATTTATCCATGAAGGAGTTATATGGATTGACTAAGATGACTGAGAAAACTGTGTCTACATGTGAGCAATGCACACAATATTATGATAATACAGATAAGTCAGGTCAAGTAAATCAAGGGCTCCAGTTGTCTAGATGTTTATGTCAGTCTCTCTGTTTACTCTGGTGTTTCAACAGCACAGAGCGTTGGAGGGGCTGAGTCATTAACTAAAGGAAAGGTGCCTTTGGAGAAGTTGTAAACTGTATAGGACACAAACACTGTCAGGATACCATTCAATCATCCACGTACATTTCCGAGCTAGTCACGAAATACTGGAAAACATTCTCTTCTCAGTGTTCACTGATAACTCATTAAAAATTAAGTTATTTATAATGAGAAAAATTACCATTTAATAACTGAATGGCTATGACCTAGTCATCTGTGAAAAGTACCATCATAACATGGTGATACCTGCTTTCATTTTTCTTTATTTTTTTTCTCTTTTCTTTGCACAACAGTTATTATTTTTGAGCATTCACTGTAAAAGTGTGTGGTACAGACAGAATGACTGGGTTATTTAACCAGTATGAATCAATTGAGATTGTCATTGATTTTTCCTTCCTTTTCAGAAAGATGAAGTTTGTGTTACTTGTAATGTTTTCTTCTCAGGATGGTTTCCTGTGCATAACTTCTTCCTAACATGAAATTAATACTAGCCTACAGAAACTTCATCAGAAGAAAACCTTGCTGTTCAAATGGATGCCAAACATATAGCAAAAAAAGCTTTAATATTCCTTCAGAAAGTTTTCTGGATCCCTGAAAATATTTCATTAAATATCCATATTTTACTTCTCAGGCATGATTGCATTTTATCCCTAAAATCTAGAATAATTTTTAATTATGTACGTTTCTTTCATTCATTCTAAATGACATATAATGCATTCAATTCTATATTCTTATTTATGGGCTCTCTAGATCCCCTGTTTATGTTTATAATTCCAATATTATAAGAATGGGTTTATATTATGCTATACAATATGGCTAAAAGAAATCGAGTTCTTCTCTGTTTAGCTAACACAACCACAAACATGCCGAATATTCCAATATAAATACAAAAAACAGCCATATTTGTTCTCTAGAATGCTGTCACATACAGCTTCTGCACTATTGCATTTCTAGGTAACTGATTCCCTAATACACAGGACCTATAATAATTATTCTATATCCTTTTGGAGTCTCTGTACCCACCCTTGAACTTTCTGTTCCACCTTATCTAACATATGACTTTGCGTAGGACTCTAAAGATATCTATACATCAGGATAAAATTTCTCTTATATTTCATTCTTTCCACTTCAAATTATGTCATTTCTCTTTCTCTTTCTAGGGCTAATCTCAGTTTATGATCTCAACACCTTACCAACTGCTGCTATTAGCATTGCACAGCTTCATTTATTTGTTAGAAGACTTTTCCAGGTCTTCGATCTCATAATTCTACCAATTCCTTTCTTATAACTTGCAGACACAGCCAGGTGTCCCTCTTGATTTAATTTTACATGCTTAAATTTCTCACTCTGCATAGCTTCACTAACCCTGGCCCATGGTCCTTCACACTTTAATGCAGATGGCCTGCCTACAAATCCACAGCCAGGATGGAATGCAGGTGTTTATCTTCAAGTGTGTGCTGAACAATCCACTCGGAAGATGCAACTGTCATCTCAAAACCATAAAGCCTAAAATGAACTCAGCACTCACCTCTCTAAATTAGTTCTTCTCTTTGAGATTAATAATTAATTTCAGAGCATGACTCTTCTCTCTTTTTAAAGATGCTCACTTTGGAGTTCTCTTTGATTCTGCATTCTTCATTTCCATATCCAACCTATCATCAAACCTGCAGGGTCTCCCTTGGAGAACTTAACTCACTCCTTTTGTTAAGTTCATAACCCCTGTTACAGTTCTATTGGTTCAAGCCCCTGGGTTATTTTAAGAGTCTTTTTTTTTTTTTTTTTAGTGTAGCCTTCATTGTATCAACTTTACAAAACCAAACCACATTAATCATCTCTAAGAATGCTCTTGTGTTATTTCCATTGCTCAAAATACCCAGTTTTTCACATGGTTTGAATATACTCTTACACCCCTTGCCTTGCATACAATAACTTTTCCTTTGATGCAAAGTGTTTTTGAAACTGGATCTCAAAATTGCCTCTATGCCAACTAAACTCTTCAGAAGATTGTTTCTTAAATAAAAAAAGGGTTTTATTCAACTTTTATGTTTAGGACTACTTTTCTTTCTCTTTTTTAATTTTTTAATGTTTTTTATTTATTTTTGAGAGACTGAGAGAGACAGCATGAGCAGGGAGGGTCAGAGAGAGAGGGAGATACAGAATCTGAAGCAGGCTCCAGGCTCTAAGCTAGCTGTCAGCACAGGGCCCGATGCAGGGCTTGAACCCACAAACTGTGAGATCATGACTTGAGCCGAAGTCAGACGCTTAACTGACTGAGCCACCCAGGCACCCCTACTTTTCTCTCTTTTATGAATGTTTCTCTAGTTGTGGGATGCTCTTTCATCAGTCATTTCTTCCTTCTCCTGTAGAGGACAGACTGCTATTGTATTTGACTATTCACCTTCTTAGACTCAGATATCCAGAGGTGACTTACAATTTATCAAAGCAATTGTGAGGTGCAATGTTCTCTTCTTTCCTTGTCTTGATTAGTTTAGCCATAGTCTTGGGATACAATTCTAGACAATGAGCCTTATTGTGGAAAAGGCACCTGGGAAAGTTTGCCTTGTTCTTAAGAGCAGATCAAAAGAAAGAGAATCAATTTATCCTTTCGGAGGATATCACTGCAAAGATGTAATCCTTGGGACTGAAGAGATTATATGGAGAGCTGACTTGATTAAAAAGTCAGTTATATGAAGATGGCAAGGATAAAGAAGGAAGGAGTCTATGTAGTTCTAATCTTTTGATAAGAAAAGTTGTTAAATTAACCAATTTTAGGGCTCCTTGCTTTTCACCTCGTGCTATTTGAGATAACACATTTTCCTTATTATATCAATTAAAAATGCACTTGGTTCCAACTAATACGTATATTGGTAAACCCAAGTAATAGTAGCTAAGACACACAGGAATTCATGTATCTCAGGTAAAAAGAAGTCAGGAAGTTGTCTGTGTAAGCGTGGTTCAACTGTGTAGTTGTGAAGCACATATTTTCCATCTTTCCTGTCTTGTCATCCTCAGGCTTTTCCCAGTATCACGTATATTAAAAGGCATTAAAAGAGGTGGGAAGAGGAGAGGCATCTGGGTGGCTTAGTTGGTTGAGCATCCTACTTGAATTTTGCTCAGGTCATGATCCTAGGGTCGTGGGTTGGGACCGCATCAGGCGCAGCGCTTTGTGTGGAGCCTGCTGAAGATTGATTCTCTCTCTACCTGTGCTTCCCTCTCCCCTGCTTATTCTCTCTAGGAAGGAAGGAAGGAAGGAAGGAAGGAAGGAAGGAAGGAAGGAAGAAGGAAGGACGGGAGGGAGGGAGGGAGGGAGGGAGGGAAGGAGGGAGGGATAGGAAGAAGAGCCTTTTTTTTTTTTAAACAATCTGGGGCTTTTCTTTCTAAAAGGGATACCTTCTCAAAATTTCCATGTATATCTCATTAGTCTCTGGTGGCAACAGCGAAGTCTGGAAAAGGTGGCTCTGTATTTGGTCATGACTCTGCCCCAAATAAAAGCAGAGTTCTGTTTTTAAGAAACAAAAGGAGTGCTAGGCAACTAGCAGAGACTACCATGAGGCCCAAACTGGTTGAGGCTGAAATTTCTGCTACAAGTATATCAATTAATATATCTTTTCCATTCCATCTAGCAATTCCTACTCATGTTTGAACGCTTGATTTAGGTCTTATCTTTCCTTTTCAGACCATTTCAGTTCTCTGAAAGTATGTGTCCGTGTGCGGTTTATAGCACTTAACAGCAACTCCAGTTACTACTATTCATTTGGAAATTCATTACTTCTTTCTTGTAGATGATCATCGTAGTCATTTACCATTGAATTACTCTAAACATTTCTATGTGAGTGATATTACTACCTACCCTGTTCTATCCACAAGTGGTTCCATATAGAACTATTAAATGATAAATGATACAAGGAATTCTGTAATATTCCTTGATGATGACTATGTGGTCAGTATTTTTTTATAGGATTATGGTTTTAGAAAAAAAATTTCTAAACTGTGACCTTTGTCATGATTCCTCAAATAGATTTAAGGCATGACTAACATTTAGCCACTGGCATTTCCCTATAGGTGGGGTATTCAGCCACATGGCTGTGTAGTAAGTATAAATTTTGGCCCACTCACTTATATTTTTTAGGAGCTGGCCCCATAATTGATAATATTTAATTACTCACGTCCACATATTTGCCTTACTTTGCTATATCATAATGGATTATACATGAATATTTAATACTTTCTCTTCAGTGTGAAATCACTTCAGAGAGCGCTACATTGAGAAGGATCCTGAAGAGTCTGGGGTCAGTGGGAAAGAAGGGTCTGATTAGATAACGGTGTTTCTAACTGTGGTAAAGGCAGGCTAGTCTGTGATCCCCATGCCCTGCACATCCCTAGCCTGGAATACAAAGTACACTTAACACATGATTTAGGTAACAATGCTCTTCCTTGTAAGAAAGAGCGCATTTTTAAACTACTGTTTCTGTTAAAGAGAATTGATTTGATTCTTTTTTGTGAATTGCAATGGAAGTTAGAAATGCAAAAGAAAATGTTACCTTTGTTCATAACCTACACTAAAAATTTAGTCATGAAGAAGAGCTGCATTTACTTTCTAGTAAATATAAAGTATATGAACTATGTCCTCTATGACTGACAAGTTTCGAGAGAATATAAAAATAATGAAATGAAAGAGGCCAACATTATTCATCCTTGAAGGCTAAACAAATATGTGCTTTATGTCATTTAATTCTCAAAGCACTCTATAGGATGGATGTGATTATATCGAATATAAAGATGAGGAAATGAGTCTCTGAGAATTTAAATAATCGCTCAGCAGATGAGGGTAAATCACTCAGCAAAATGAAGACTTCAGTTTAATAAACCAAAAGTCCATTTCTTCCTTCTATTTCTCCAAAGGTCATTTAAAAACTTTTGTCATTTAGTTCACCATCCACAATAGATTATCTGATTTCAGGAATCTAACCTTGATGCATCCAATGTATCCAAAAGACTAACAACATAAAATACTGACGAAGTCAGTTTGCAGAATCAATAAGTTACCTGTATGCCCATGTGTGTGGACACAAACAAAGTCTATCAAAAGGTCTTTAGGAAAGTGACTGTTTCATTTGTCAACATATTCTTTTAAATGTTAATAAATTCCAATACGGCTTGCAGTTACCCACCAAAGCTGGAGGGAGCACTAACTGTATGAGTATATAACTGACTCAGTTTCTAAAAATCAAAACTGCCTTTGCGTGTTTTCATCTCAATACCTCATACACCTGTGGGAAAAATAAAAATCACATAAAGCAGTCCGAGAAGAAAAATGAGGGAAGCCAAGAAAAAAACAAAAACAAAAACAACCGCATTCACATTTGAAAACCAAAATACCTAGTAACTATATTCTATAAGCCTATATTGCATGAGCAAGTGTAATTCTTCACTTGTACTTCCAAAAAACCTGTGATAACTTTATTATTAATATTATCACCTGGTACATTTCAAAAGTAATCAGAAATTTTTAAATTTATTATCAACTTTTTTAAAAAAACAAAAAATACTACATTTTACTATACCCCCCACACCTGTTTTTCCCCCACAGTAGAAAGCAAGGCTTGGAAGTTCAAGACAATGTTTTATTTATTTTTATACATTCATTGTTTAGAAAGTTGTTCCTAGCCCATACTAAGAATAGGAATAAATGGAAGAATATATTTTGTATGTAAATATTTTCAAAACGTGTGCATCTTAAAATGAGAGGAAGAAAATTTAATTGTTGTAATCATTTTTCTCTGTGAATGCAACAAATGTCCCTTATCCTTACTGGATTATGTATACAATGTCATAATGTTCCAAGTATTTTTCCTTTAGAGTCTTTATTTGTTTTGCTGGTGATTATTAAAAACTCTGCTTGTTAGAGTAGAAAATTAGTGATTTCACAAATGTTTTGGAGCATATTTTTAGAGATCCATTGGAATCAGTTCTATAGTCAGTATCAAAAAATATATTTTTTGGCGCACCAAAGGAAAAAAGCTGGAAAGAACTAACTAACCAGAATTTAAGTAAAAACTTAAAAAAAAAAACACTAGAAAGTATTTTTCAATGTGTTACAAAGTTTGAGAAAGCATACATTATAAAGGAAATACACAAAAGTTTACAAAATCAAGATTATTATAGCACTGTGATGTTGCCAGTACAGTTTTAAAAAGTGCCAGTGACTTTTAATCTCTTTTATACTTTGATTTTTAAAATTAAAATACAGGATTAATGTTGAGAAATTTATGCTAAGGGAAATAAGCCAGACATAGAAAGACAATTACTGTATGATCCAAATACTGTATAAAGTACCTGGAGTTGTCAAATGCCTAGAAATAGAAAAGAGAACAGTGGCTTTCAGGGGCTGGGAGGGGGAAAATGGATGATTATTGTTTAATGGGCATAGAGTTTCAATTTTTCCAGAGGACACAGTTCTGGAGATGGATGGTGGTGACATCTGTACGATAAAGCAAATGCACGTAAAACCACTCAACTGTACAGCTAAAAATGGTTAAAATGGTAAATTTTATATTATATATATTTTACCACAATTTAATAAAAGTAATAAATGAAACTAAGAGAAAATGAACACTTCAGAAGCACCATTACTGTAAGATGTCGAAGAATAAAAATGATATTAAGTTAAAAATAAAAATTTAAACATAACTTCTAGGATTCTCCCTTCCTCTACAATCATGACATTTCCCCAAAGGTGGAGTCTAACCCTTTCTCTCTTTGGATCTAAGTGAGACTTTTTAATTTGAGTGACTATTAGAGAGAGCCAAGAGTGACATTCTAGAATTTTCAAGGCTGAGTCATAAGTATTCTTGTCTTTTTTTCCTATGGATCCTAGAATGCTTGCTCTTGAGAGCATTTACTCTGGTAAAAGGCATGCAAGATATCTGACTGTCTGTGGCAGCCATGCTATGGAAAGCCCAAGCCACATTTGATTATCCTAGAGGAAGAGATGCCATGTCAAACCAGATAGACCCAAGAGGACCAATGTGTCAACCATGGAAGGAATGAAGCCACATGTAAAGTGACCTCCCATTTCAGCTATCCTAGCTGAAGACATGTGGATGAGAAACAATATGCCTCGCTGGTTCTTTCCTGAATTAGGGATCCACAACGTGAAAGCCAAATGAAACTTTCTTAGGCTCCTAACTTCTACAGTAGTTTCTTATGCCGTGAATACTGCAACAGGTACCCTGCGTGGTATCAAGATTCCATACAAATGCTCATCAGTAAAAGATATGATTTAAATACAGGCTCACATTTTAAAATTGCATACTTGCTTTTATAAATGAGTTTTCAACATCACTTGAATTAAAGCTTCAATAAAATGACAACAACAACAATATGGCCAATCTAGTCCTCTTTCCCCAGAGCTATGGGATGGACAAAATTAATCATAAAACTAGTATTTATTCAAAGTGCTCATTTTTAGCCTCATGTATAAAATCAACCATTTTTTGGAAAAGGAATGAAAAAAGGAAATGAAAACCAATGAAGAAAAGTAGACAGCTAGGTCAGTTTCTGGCCGTTAAATTCTGACCACACACACAGTTCTGCACAATGACATGTTGAGAAATCTCTGTGACAAGATTTGCTACAGTGTCTAGCACGGGGCTGAAACGGTTGAGAGAGCTGAAATGTAGACGCGTGTACAGAGAAGCTGGAAAAAATGTCTCAGCTATTTTAAACCTACTCTAGTGCATGAAAAGAACACTTCCTCTCAGTGGCCAAAGCCGATGCGTTACTTTCCTAATAAAGTGAAAATCTGTGTTGACCGGGCTGTATTGGAGCAGGCAAGTCCACTTACCACAGTGAGCCTCATCAGACCTATCAGGGCAGTCTGGTTGATAGTCACAGACAAGGTGAGATGCCACACACTTCTTGTCGTGGCACAAAAAATCAGTGGCTTCTGGGCAAATCTCAGAAGTCTCTCCCACTGTGGAAAAAATGAAAACAAAGTCATTTTTTTTCATTAAATTTGAATATTCCTTTTAGTGGTTTTATAGATTCCACATTTAAATAAGTAACTGATCTTTAAGAGCTGTCCAAGGCAGACTTGTAGACAACCCTCCCTCCGTCAGCACCACGTCCCATCTTTGAGCAAGTTTATGCGGATTGCACTTTCAAAATCACCTTTAATCAGTCAAGGGCTGACCATTATCTATTATCTAAATCTAAAGTCTCATTCAAGACCCTAAAAATGCTTTGCTTTGGTTGTAGCTTAGTTTTCTAGTCTCATTTTCTGCAACTCTCCTCAGAAGTACCTGCAATTAAAATACAGTACGAGGTCTCACGGGTCACTTGTTCTTCTTTCCATGTGTCCACATATACTGCCTCCTGTACCTACACGGACCATTCCCCCCTGGGCTCCTGGTGGTCCGCGCAACATCAAGACTCCCGGAAACAGCTCCTTCTCCCCTTCTTTTGCCTTTTCTTTGTCATCCAAACCCTAGGTTGGGTACCTCTGTTCCATGTCCCCTAAGAGCCCTGCTATTCCTATGTAGAATGTCTACCACCTCACATGACAGCTGTACTGCATGTCTGTCTGCTTCTCCAGACTCCAAACCCCTTGGAAGCAGTGCTTGTGGATGTGTTTTCTTAGGCCAAACCCAGCGTCTAATCCATAGTTTGTACTTAATAAATGTGCGTAGAATAATTGAAGGGATAATGGTTTCATCACAAGGAAGCTTAGGAAAGTGAATTAACAGAGAATTTTCAAAGCGATTTACACTTACATTTTAAAAAAAATTTTTAATGTTCATTTATTTTTGAGAGAGAGAGAGACAGAGAGTAATCAGGGGGGGAGGGCCAGAGAGAGAGTATCTGAAGAGCAGAGCACAGAACCTGAAGCAGGCTCCAGGCTCCGAGCTGTCAGCACAGAGCCCAAAGTGGGGCTCGAACCCACAAAGTGTGAGATCATGATCTGAGCTGAAGTTGGACGCTTAACTGACTGAGCCACCCAGTGCCCCAAAGGGATTCACACTTTTTAATTGAAGTATGATTTACATACAGTGTTATATTATTTTCAGGTGTACAATATGAATATTGAATAATTCTATATATTACTCAGTGCTCAACAATGTAAGTATACTCCTGGTCCTCTTTATCTCTTTCATCCATCTGTCCACCCACCTCCCCTCTGGTAATCATTAGTTTATACTTATTTAAGAGACTACTTTTTGTTTGTCTTTTTTTTGTTTGCTTGGTTTCATAAATTTCACATCTTAGTGAAATCATATGGTATTTGTCTTTCTCTTATTTCATTCAGCATTATATCCTCTAAGTCCATCCATGGCTGAGTAATATTCCACATCTTTATCCATTCATCCATGGATGGACACTTGCGTTGCTCTGATATCTTGGCTATTGTAAATAATGCTGCAATAAACATAAGCGTGAATTCATCTTTTCGAATTAGCGTTTTCATTTGATTTGGATATATAACTAGTAGTGGAATTATGGGATAATACAGTAATCTATTTTTACTTATTTCTTTAAGTTTATTAATTTTGAGAAAGACAGAGAATCCCAAGCAGTCTCTGAACTATCATCACAGAGCCTGTTGCAAGGCTCAGACTCACAAACTATGAGATCATGACCTGAGCTGAAATCAAGAGTCGGCTGCTTAAACCACTGAGCCACCCAGGCACCCCAGTAGTTATATTTTTAATTTTTAATTGTTTGAGAAAACTCTATACTGTTTTCTGCCACGGCTGCACCAATCTTCATCCCTGTCAACAGTATACAAGGGTTCTTTTACTCTGCATTCTCAAAAAACATTTGCTATTTGTTGTGTGTGTGTGTGTGTGTGTGTGTGTGTGTGTGTGTGTCTGTGTGTGTGTGTGTGTGTGTGTGTGTGTTTGAGCGATTCTAACAGGTGTAAGGGGATATCGCATTGTTTTGATTTGCATTTCTCTGATGGTTAGTGACATTGAACATATTTTCATGTGTCCTCAGGGCATGTGTATGTCCTGTTTGGAAAAATGTCTATATGTCCTCTATTTTTTAAATGTGATTATTATTATTATTATTATTTGGTGCCAGTTGTGTAACATTTTGGGTATTAATCCCTTATGAAACATATCATTTGAAAATATCTTCTCCCATTGAGTAGACTGCCTTTTTGTTTTGTTGGTTTCCTTTGCTGTGCAAGTTTGTGGGTTTTTTTTTTGTTGTTGTTGTTTTGTTCTTAGTTTAGCCCAATGATTTAACTTTGCTTTTGTTTCCTTTGACTGAGGAGATATATAGGGGGAAATCTTTCTATGCATGATATTAAAGAAATCACTGGCAATGTTTTATTCTAAGAGTTTGATGGTTTCAGGTCTCATATTTAGGTCTTTAATCCATTTTGAGTTTATTTTTCTGTATGGCGTGAGAAAATGGTAGGATTTCTTTCTTTTCCTTGAAGCTGTCCAGTTTTCCCGATACCATTTGTTGAAGAGACTGTCTTTTCCACATTGTATATTCTTGTCTCCTATATTGTAGGCTGATAGTGTAAGTTGGGTTTATTTCTAGACTCTCCAATTCTATGTGATCTATATCTATTGATTTATGTGCTTATTTTTGTGCCATTATGTACTGTTTTGATTACTACAGTTTTGTACTATATCTTGAAATCTGGGATTGTGACACTGCAGCATTGGTTTTTTGTTTGTTTGTTTGTTTCTTTTTTTTTTTTTTCCTCAAAACTGCTTTGGTTATTTGGGGTATTTTGTGGTTCCATACAAGTTTTAGAAATTTTTTTTTCTAGTTCTGTCATTGATATTTTGATAGGGATTCCATTAAATCTGTACATTGTTTTGAGTAGTATACCCACTTTAACAATTTTAACAAGTAAATTCAACCATTTGAAAAAAATTTTAAATGTTCATTTATTTTTGAGAGAGAGAGAGAGAGAGACAGATAGAATGTGAGTGTGGAGAGGGGGAGAGAGAGAGGGAAACACAGAATCTAAAGCAGGCTCCAGATTCCAAGGTATCACACAGAGCCTGACATGGGGTTCTGGCTCCCAAACCATGAGATCATGACCTGAACTGAAATTAGACACCTAAATGACTGAGCCACCTAGATGCCCCAAATTCCACCAAAAATTTAAAGATGTGTTAATACCAACTCTTCTCAAACTATTCCAAAAAATTAAAAGAAGGAAAGTTTCCAAATTCATCCTATAAGGCCAGCTTTACCTTGATACTGAAATCAGACATAGACAATACCAAAAATGAGAACTAAAGGCCCAAATATCTGATGAACATAGATGTAAAAATCTTCAATAAAATAATAGCAAACTAAATTCAGCAATACACTAAAAAAATCATTCACCACAATCAAGTGGGATTTATTTTCTGGATGCAAAGATGGCTCATTATTCATGAATCAATCAACATGATACATTACATTAACTAAAGAACACAAACCATACAATCATCTCAATAGATACAGAAAAAAATCATTTGATGAAATACAACATTCATTCATGATAAAAACTGTCAACCAAGAGGGAACATACCTCAACATAATATAGACCATATATGAAAAATCCACAGCTAACATCATACTCACTGGAGAGAAACTGAGAGCTGTTCTTCCAAGATCAGGGATAAGACAAGTTGTCCACTTTCACCACTTTGATTCAAAATAGTACTGAAAGCCCTAGCCACAGCAATCAGATAAGAAAAGGAAATGAACAGCATCCAGACTGGTAAGGAAGTGAAACTTTCAACTATTTGCAGATGAGGTTATATAGAAAATCCTAAATCCACCAAAGACTGTTCGAATGAATTCAATTAAGTCAAAGGATACAAAATTAATATACATAAATAGTTGCAGTTCTGTACACTAATAATAAAGTAGCAGAAAGAAAAAATTAAGAAAACAATCCCATTTACAATTGCATGAAAAATAGGGGTGACTTGGTGGCTCAGTCAGTTAAGCAACTGACTCTTGGTTTTGGCTCAGGTCATGGTCTCACAGTTCATGAGTTCAAGTCCCACACTGTCAGCACAGAGCCTGCTTGGGATTCCCTGTCTCCCTCTCTTTCTGCCCCTTCCCCTTTGTATTTCTATCTCTAATAAATCGAATTAAAAAAAAAAACAAAAGCAATTGCGCCAAAAATAATAAAATACATAGGAAGAAACTTAACCATGGAGCTGAAAGACCTGTACTCTGAAAACTGTAGAACACTGATGAAAGAAATTGAAGATGATATCAAAAAATGGAAAGGTATTCCACTTTCATGGATTGGAAGAACAAATATTGTTGGAAGAACAAATATTTTTAAAAGTCCATATTACCCAAAGCAATCCACAGCAGTTCACATGGTTGGGTATGATTTTAAATAATACTAAGTTCAATGATGATACTTCATACCTTCAAAGAGATATGCATTAAAGATCCCAAACTACTTTTGTCTAATTCAACAAATTAAATAAAGCTCAGCAATTCCTTTGCTCTATAGATTATTATACATTCAGAGCTGGTGTGCCTAAGGGGACGGTAATTTACTTGAGGGGAGGGTAATTAACTCAGGGTTCAGTAAATCTCTAAGGATTTGATAAAAATTCATTTCCCTAGTTTTGGAATCTTCCCCATAATACAAGAGTTAAAACTTCTATAATTTCCAGAAATAATTTACCAGTAAATTGCAGTATAAATATAAACAATGAAGAGGAGGCATTTAAGAAAACAGCAAATACCTTAACTGTGGGGATCAACAAGAAGAACTAATAAAGGTCATGTTCATGGAGTGGTGTAGAATCTTTGCCACATAATTTTTTAATTAACACTAGTGAGAATTTACAGTTAACCCAGAGCAGTATGTGAACATTATTTAGAATGCAAGTCTATGCATTAGGGATTATTTTATTTTTCCAGGCCATAGGCTGTGGAACCATATATAATTATCCCACAGAGGAAATGTGTTTTGACTTCAAATAATTTGTTCTTCAGTTTTTAAAAATGCCTCAAATAGACTACATCACTCAATGAGACTTATTTCCTTAACAATATAGAATAGCAAAGACAAGAAAAGAAATCAAGTCAGTACTTTAAATTGTAATAAAGCCAAGCAATGACTAATTTCTATAGCATATGAGTCTCACCAAGAAAAAACCAAAAAGAGTTTATAATTCTTAAAAAAGGTAGATATTCTTTATGACAAAAATATAATCGGACAGCTGTTACCAAAATCATTGCAGTAAATAGAAAAGGTTGATTATTTTAGTGAGAATGTTTTGCACATATTTAGCCATTTTCAATTTATTCATTCAGACAAAATGATAAAAGCATTATTTATTAACCTGGCTGAGAAATATACAAAATTAAAGATAATTTCACATATTCTGTAGTTAATGATATAATGGAAAGAACACTGGGGCTCATAATAGAGAGTTGAAGAGAATCTGGCTGGCAGAAAATGGCATTAAAAACTCCAGATAAAATATTTACTTTAGAAAAACAAATTGACAGAGTCCTAAAAACCTAAAACTAAAGCATAAATTGAAAAACCCTCGAAAGAAGAAAAGGTCTATAATGCACAATAGCTTTTAGATAAAATATTGGATCCCGTAAAAGCATGATATATACATTAGACTAATCCACTACGGATTTGAAGAATCACCAACCTGAAAGTAGTTCCAATTTAAAACTGGTTTATTCTGCTCTGAAACAGGATTTACAACCAAGAAACTCTAGTAACTTTAAATGTATGTATGGATTAAAATAATTTTATACATAGGGTTCATTATACATAACTAGATATAATCATTCTATAGACAATATTTGTGGGCAAACACTAGTTTTATCATGTTCTTCAAGGGATGATATTCAATATGCTCCATTTCAGACAGTATATTTCACATGGGCATGTATTTTTAAGTACCTTCATTTTTCATGCAGACTATACTTATCACAAACAACACATTAAAGACATATGGGCATATTTCCCGCCTTTGAAGACCATGCTATTGAGTTGGTAATGTCGTATCTTCTTAGGTGACTCTTCACTCTGACAGTTTCTCAGGTTTCCTTGGGTTTTGATGGCTTACATTTGGAGAGGACTAGGCAAGTATTTTGTAGGATAGCTTTCTACTGGAATTATCTTTCCCTTCGTGATAGAATTAATGGGTTTGACGAAGAGAGGATACAGAGTTATTTTCATCACCTAATGACCAGGGTACATGCTATTAGTATGACTTGGCACTGCTCCTGTTGATGTTCAACTGGCGGCTGTGTGCCTGCCGTGATTCTCCACTGTAAAGTTACTTGTTTTCTGTCTCTTTCCATGCTGCATTCTCCGGAAGGAAATCACTGGAGGCAGGCCACATCTAAGGTGAACTACTACCTCATTTCTTCCTTCAGGGCACAGAATCTAATTAATCTAAATTAATTATTTGGAATTCTTATACATGGGAAAGTGGTCTCTTGTCTCTCATTTATGTATTTCTTCAGTAAATATTTATGTCAGTATGGACTCAAGAACATTTATAATTTGAGTCATAATACAAGGCAATGTCGCTGCTCGAACTGTTTAAGCTTTGGCCAAGAGGAGCCCTTTCACCTGGCTCCTGTGTCCCTTTGACATACCCCATCAATGTAAATGTTTTTTTTTTTTTTAATTTTTAAAAAATGTTTTACTTATTTTTGAGACAGAGAGAGACAGAGCATGAGTGAGGAGGGGCAGAGAGAGAGAGGGAGACACAGAATCGGAAGCAGGCTCCGGGCTCTGAGCTGTCAGCACAGAGCCTGAAGCAGGGCTCAAACCCACAAACTGTGAGATCATGACCTGAGCCGAAGCCGGACGCTTAGCCAACTGAGCCACGCATGCACCCCTCTTTTATCTTTTTTTTTTTTTTTACAATGTAGACTTTTTTTTTTTTTTTTTACATATCTTACCTTATTTTCTAGCACTATTAGTTGCTTTAGGTTCATCTTGTATGTTTCTTGGCCCAGTCCTAGAATCAGCCAAAATCCATTTCTCCAAAAAGCCCTGGTTATTTTTATTGGAAAATGTTATCAGAAACTGGTCTCTGGGTGGTTCAGCTGGTTGGGCATCTGACTTCGGCTCAGGACATGATCTCATGGTTTGTGGGTTCAGGCCCTGTGTTGGACTCTGTGCTGACAGCTCAGAGCCTGGAGCCTGCTTCAGATTCTAACTCCCACTCTCTCGGCCCCTCCCATGCTCATGCTCTCTCTCTGTCTCTCAATAAATAAATGTTAAAAATTAAAACAAAAAAAGAAAAGAAAGAAACCAGTCTCTGGGTACTAGGTTGCTTCTTGCCACTGAAGTGTCATTGTCCCTAATCTATAATGACTATACGTTTACATCTAGTGATGTCATCAATTGAGAATCTCTTATTTATTCATCCTAGGAACATGTATTGAGTGATTGTCAGGCAACATGGTGGATCCTGGAATAGTTCTTACCTTCAAAGAATTTATAACCTGGTGATCAAAATGTATTAGTGATACACATTTAGTACTATAATGAAAACATATGTAGGTGGTGTTGTCAGAGAACAATAAGTAGCACTAGCTTATAGTGTTGCATTAATAAATATTTAATACAGTTATTCAGTTGATGGCCTTTCAAAGTGTCTACCATCTCAGCTGCTCATTTAACCAATTAGAATGATGGACCAGACCACCTGACTGAGACCAAATACTTTCTTTATGAATTTAATTTTTAAAACGCCATCCTTCTTGGCTTCCTTAACAAGTCAGTTTGGAAACATAATGAAAGTATGGAAGACTCAGATCTGCTTGAAGGAAGAGAAACATATGTTGCAGAGAAGAAACAGGCTAAAAGTATTGTGGAAAAAGAATCATGCACCTCAAATCTTCCTTCACAGATGAACTGCTTATTCCACTTGAGTGCCCTCTGGTTCTAGAAATGCCAGCAGGGATAAGTTTGCAAATGAAAGGAGAGCTCAACACAGCTGAGGACGTAATAACGCATGACCTGTATGTTGAAACACCCGGAAATTAACAATACCTTTCATAGTTTCTCTACAGCAGGAAACATTTAAATCCATCGTCTGTTAGAAACATTGCTAGGTTTTAAGAAGGTCAGCGCACATATCAGACAATTCATAGCAGGACTTCTGAAAAGGCAACCTCCATGATCTCATGTCAAAATTATCAGAAATGTTATCAGACCTACTCAACCATGTCTTAGTATTTGGGACACATAAAAAATGAGATTCGACTGGTGCACACTAAATGGAAAATATCCTAAAGACTGATTTTTCATGTCTGTACACACAAAAAAAAAACCGTGTCTATGTTTGTTTGAAAGAAAATGATGTATCCCAAACTCTCTTTTCAGACATGAGACTCAGATTTTTATTTTTATTATTATTATTTTCTAAGATCTGGACATATGTTAAATGTCCAGTTTTCTTTATGGGCTCTTCATAGTATTTAAGAACAACAGGGGTGCCTGGGTGGCTCAGGTGGTTAAGTATCTGACTTTGGTTCAGGTCATGATCTCAGGGTTTGTGGGTTCAAGCCTCACATCAGGCTCCATGTTGACAGCTCAGAGGCTGGAGCCTGCTTCGGATTCTGTGTGTGTCTCTCTCTTTCTACCCCTCACCAGCTCGTACTCTGTCTCTCTCTTTCTCAAAAATACATAAACATTAAAATAAAATAAAATAAAGAACAGAGATTGCTGAACCCTAGGCAATATACACATCAAATCAATGACCTAAAGATTTAGACAAAAATTATTAGAAGGCCTGAGAAGAAGGAAGGAGAAATTGTAAGAAAATAAAATACCAATAAACACCAATAAAATGCCACCACCAAAAAACTCAGAATGTGATACATTTATGTAAGAACCTTCCAGGGGTTTAGTGATTCAGAGTCCTCACTCCCTCCCACCAGGTTTCTAGCCTTCACATCCTTGTTCCGCTCTCTGATGAGTTCCTGATTACCATTTGAAAAGAAGTATCAACACTCTCCATTCTGGACTTTACAGTTTCCTCTGATATGCCAAAAATGCCTTCTTTTTGGAAACCCTCAGTTTCTTCAGCTCCTAGGCTAAATGAATAAATGGTATTTTGCTATTCTGTCATTTCTTCACTTTCCTTCTCACCCTTTTCCAGGCTAAACCTTTTAAATGCTAGCAGGACAAATTATAATGCTGCTTTATTTCCCTTTGCTCTCCCTTGGGCCTCCTGGTTTTATCTGCCACCTGGGGGCTGATAATCTGATATCTACATCTCAATCTGTACCTTTTCCTGAGTCTGGAAACTTACAATACATTTTCTGTTGGATTTTTCTACAACACATCAGACAAGCTAAACATGACAAAAATGGACACAATGTCTTCTTTCGCCTGTTACTTGATCTTTCCCTACTTCCTGCCTCACAAATACACCTCGTAATGCCCACCTACGCATGGTCCACAGATGCACATCTTTTTCATCAATTTTTTTTCTTTATTATGTTTCTATGCACTCATCTCAAATCATTATCAAAAATGACCTTGATTTTCTCAAGGCTGGTAAAACTGGTTTCTGAGACATGAACTAAAAAAGAATATAAGCAGTTAACTGCATCTATTCTGATCTATCTTGGTCCAACTGTAGAAGGAAGAGGGCTACAACAATGATCAATAATATATGTAATTAAAAAATGCCATGTAAGAAAACATATGGACTCCCTAAATTTATAAGGTTCTAGAGCCTCTCAGATTTTGATACCACTAATGGACTTTAATGAAGAATAAGAGATTGTGAAATGCTGAACAATCTAATTCAGACTTTTTAATTAACCCATCTTGTCTATTATTGGTGTAATAAGGTTACTACAGGACACTGTGATATAATTTTCAATTTATGTGCAAATTTCAAGGTCAAACAATGATCAAGTTATGTTTTTCTGCATAAAATGAATACAAACAAGTCTAATCAGAGTAAATATTATCTTTGACCCTTTCAATAGAACTCCCTCATATTTGTAAGATGTATAAAATTTTATTCTGTGCTGTAATGTCTATATACTATTTCAATCAAATCTTCAGAATTTAAGAGTACTGCAGACTGATGATGATTATTAAAACTAAGACTCAAACATTTGGAGAATTTCTGTAATTGTAAACAAATAATTTACAAAAATATTTAAATATTGAAAATATTTTTTAACAAAATCTTAATATCTCCCTGAGTAAAATTTGTAACAACTATGCAATTTGGTTAAATTAGTTGATCTTTTTTTAAAGTTTTTTTAAAGTTTATTTATTTATTTTGAGAGAAAGAGAGAGAACAGAGAGGGGCAGAGAGACGGAGAACAGGGGAGGGGCAGAGAGAGAGAATCCCAAAGAACTGTGAGATCTCACAAACCATGACACCATGACCCAAGCCAAAATCAAGAGTAAGATGCTTAGCTGACTGACCCACTCAGGAGCCCCAAATTATCTGATCTTTCTGAGGATCAGAACCTTTCTCTGACAAATGCAGATACTGAAGTTCCTATATGGACTTGTATGCAAACATTAAATGAGATAATTTATGCAAAGTTTTCAGTATATGCTTGACAGTTTGGTAAATTTCCTATTAATGATAGCATTTCCATTTTTTTACTTAATTATTGACTGCTTTCCCTCACAAAATCTTAGTTTTTTTGTATTAAATGGTTTCTTATACGATTTAGCTGAGATAAATACATAAAGCTGATGAAATTGTTCTTAATTTATAGATGTTGGAAGTCCTAATTCATTCATCCTAGGCCAGCATTCTTTCTACAACAAAATACTACCTGTGAAAACATTAATAATATTTTATATTATAATTTACTTTTTTAAAACATTTTTTTAAAGTTTATTTATTTTGGGAGAGAGAAAAAGCAGCAGTTGGAGAGGGGCATAGAGAGGGGGAGAGAGAGAATCCTAAGCAATCCACATTGTGAGTGTGAAGCTCCATGCAGGGCTTGAACTCATGAACCATGAGATCATGACCTGAGCCAAAGACAGATGCTTAACCAACTGAGTTACCCAGGAGCCCCTATATTATCACTTACTTTCTAAACAGAATTAGAAAATGATATCAGTATTAACAGATGATATTTATTAATGATTTACAATGGGCTAGGTATTATTTTAATTACTTTGCAAAGATTAAATCAATACATTTTCACAGTTATCCAATTGTATAGAAGAGGCACAGTATGCTTAACTAATTTGTCCCAGTTCACACAGCTGAGAAATCGTAGAGTTAAAATCCAAACTCAGGCAATGATTTAAAAGCCTGTCAGCTTATATAATATCTTAAATATTGGTTTTCCAATCGAAGAAATCAAAATGAGAATATAAAGTGCATGTTCTATACTTTTAAGGAAATTTGGAAAATTATAAAAATATTTAATAGTAGAGCTTTTCTTGGAACACAAGATAATACTTTTAGACTGGAAACCCCTGGAGGCTCACTGGATTCACTGTCAAACTCAACACAGTATTTAAATTGCTTAATAAGTTTCATAAGTTATTTTAAAGAAAAGCTCACCAAATAGTATACTACTTCCTAAAGACTAAAGCAAGACTAACATCTTGGGAAAAGAGGTACATTTTATATGGCTAAATGTTCAAGAAATAATATAATTTTTCATAATACAGGTAACCAAACATTCCCAAACATCTTCATGTTAATACTGTATTTTACATTTTCTTAATATTATGGGCAGAAAATCATTTTTTGACTAGGATTTTTGGCAGTATGAGATTTCAGTCACCTTATTAAGACCATCTAATAGGAAATATCTACATTGTTGTGAATATCTACATTTTTTTTAAAAAAAATCAAATTTTGGTGAGAATATGGAGAAATTGGAATGCTTGTGTGGTGCTGGTGAGAAGGTAAAATGGCTCAGTGACCACGAGTCACAGAACAGTGGCCTTGAGAAAACTAAAGTACAATCACATGACCCAGCAATTCTACTTTTGGACATATACCTAAAGAACAAAACAAAATCAAGGCCTCAAACAGGTATTTATACACCCACACTCATAGCCGCATTCACTGTAGCCAAAAGATGGACGTCATCCACATGCACACCGACAGAAGAGTGGATAAATAAAATATGCTATATTCCTACAATAATATATGATTCAGCCTTAAAAATGAAGGAAATTCTGATATATGCTACAACATGGATTAACATTTTATGCTAAATGAAGTAAGCAGATCACAACAGGACCCCTATATGAGGCACTTAGTCAAAGTCACGGTAACAGAAAGTAGAATGGTGGTTGCCAGGGGCCAAGGATAGGGCGAAATGGGGCATTATTATTTACTGGGTACAGAGTTCCAGTTTACATGATGGAGTTCTTAGATGCTTGTGATTGTAACGCAACAATGTAAACATGTTAAGGTCATTAAACTGTTAACTTAAAATTTATTAAGATGATAAGTTTTATGTTCTGTGCATTTGACCACAATCAAGAAAATTTTTAAAGGCAACAATATGGGGCACTTGGGTGGCTCAGTCAGTTAAGCATCCCCCTTTGGCTCAGGTCGTGATCTCACGGCTTGTGGGTTCGAGCCCCGAGTTGGGCTCTGTGCTGACAGCTCAGAGCCTGGAGCCTGTCTTCAGATCCAGTCTTGGTCTCTCTCTCTCTCTCTCTCTCTTGCCCTCCCCTACTCATGCTGTCTCTGTCTCTCAAAAATAAATAAAAAACATAAAAAAATAAAAAAATTTAAAGGCAACAATATTTGCTGATTGTCTACTGGAGCCTGGGCACTGCGCTAGGAGCAGGTGTTAAGTGAAAGCCTGACTTTATGTTCAACTTAAATTTGGAAACGATTATACATTTTACATTTTAAGTACACATAAGAAATTTCCAAGGTATAGATAATGCATTTAATTTGTGGATAGTAACTTGGGGGAACATTTTATTCTAACATTAAGCTGAAGATATAGTTTAAGATACTCTTTTATATGTGTAATAAGGGCTCACATTACTGGCTCCACGTTAGAATTACCTAAAGCCCGAAAGATTATAGATGCCTGAACTCCGTACCCAGAAATAACAGTTTAATTGGTCTGGAATGAGGCCTGGGTAGAGATATTATTTTAAGCTCCCCAAGAGATCGGAGTGTGCAGCCAGGGTTGAGTGCCACAATCACTGATGCATTTCAACAAAAGGAAGTAAAATTGTTTTAGGTAATTTAGCAAAGAAGAATGAGAGAGAAAGAGCAGGGGAAGAGAGAACCGCAAAGACAGAAAGAGGGAAAGGAAAACAAACGTTTGTCTTTTCAGAAAAACACACTTTTCATAGTAGACCATGTCTAACAGCATCAGAACCAATGAGAATAAAAGGCTGTAAGATTACGCAGGGAGAGGAAATGGGCTTTCCCATTTCTGGAATTGGGCTTTATGGGGTTCTGGACAACTGGAGATTCTAAACTTTTCAGGTCATCTCATCACAGGCTACAGTTTGCCTTTTGCAGAAGGACTCCACATACCTCACCACGTGTATGCCCTCATGGTCTCTTGAAGACATCCCAGAGCCACGGCAAGTGCACCCCATGCCCCCCAAAAAGCTGTATTCCATCAACTTCATTTCAATGTACTTACAATATTTAATATATACGAAGATAACATTCAGCCAATGACTCAACTCATAAAAATATATCTAGGCGTAAAATAGCTCATGTTAATGATTATCTAGAGATATATTAACAGTGGTAACAGATCAATTAGTGAATAATAAATAATGAACTTCTTAATATTTTCATTTCTCTTTGATTTACTTTTTTTTTTTTTATAGTTCAACCAACACATTTAGCTTTAGTATAGATTAAAAGAACCTTTTAATACTTTGGACTTTGCTTATTTAAAGCAATTAAGAAAATGAAAGCATCACCCTTCCAAATGAATTCCTAGGAGCCCCTGATAATCGGGATAATCACCTAATTCCACATTTTAGTTTCCACCAGAGTAAGACAATTAAGAGAAGTCTAATTAACCACTAAGAAATAAACAACTAAAATGAAACCAGGGTGTTCCCTTGGTGCAAAGCATAACAAATTAAAAAATAAAGTAGTAGATCACACTACTAGGAAAGTAAAATATACCAGCATGTTGTAAAATAGAAAAAAACAGCAGCAACAACAAAAACATTATGGTGAATTGCTTCGGGAGGGAACTTGGGAAAAAGGAACAACAGAAATATAAAGCATAATTACTGTTAGATAAAATACGGTGATGGAGAAGTATGGCACAAGGACATTTAAATGTGAGCACTAAAATATAAAAATGAAAAGCAGAAAAACATTTCTAATCTCAGAGTATTTCTTAAACTTAATGACAAAAGCAAATCCATAAAGTAAAACCTTCATTAACTTAAATTCAATTAAACAGAACAAAATTAAATTAAGTGAATGAAATGCTCTCAGTGAAAGTACTATAAACAATAAGAAATGACAGTGAAAAGCATGAAAAACATGTGTAGTATATATATATATATATATATATATATATATATATATATCTTATAAAATGGTTTATATAATCAGTGAAGAAAGAGCATGTTCCAATCAACACAAGAAAGCAAACAACTCAATAGAAACCTTTGGCAAGGAAATGAATGGGCGATTCTCAAAAGAAATGTGAATGACCAGTAATGAACATACTGGTTAAAAAAAAAAGATCTAACTTAATTATTAATTGTGTATGTAAATTAAAACATTGTATCAATTCACCTACTAAATTAGAAAATATTTCCTGGTCAAAAAATTATGAAAAAGAGAAGAAATCTTGATGGAAGACAGTGGAGGGGGTTGGTTAAGAAAGCTTTAAGGAAATGAATTTTGGGGAGATGCCCAAATTTTGAGAACTAAGCAGCAGGCAACCTTAGCAGAGAGTAAATGGAGACACAGAGCAAAGAACAGGTTGTTGTGAAGAAGGGGTTGACAATATACCTTTAAAGTCACAATTCTGGATGCTTTTAGGCTGAGAAATTGTCTAGTAGGAATGTCTGGGGGGCTCTTAGCTCTCTAAACAAATACCCGCTCCCTTCCCCTTCCTTAGTTTACAATAAACGCAAGTCCTGGATTTCCTCACACTTCGAATAGGCAACAGAATTGTGGCTAATTAGTTATAAGTAAAATTTGCAACAGTTATAAGGAAATGCAAAGGTTATAAGGAAAACTTTCTTTTTAAATTAAAGTTTATTTTATTTATTTTGAGAGAGAGAGCAAGCATGAGTTGGAGAAAGGCAGAAAAGGAGGAAAAGAGATATCCCAAGCAGGCTCCGCACTGTCTGTGCAGAGTGACATGAGGCTTGAACCCACGAGCCATGAGATCATGACCAGAGCTGAAACTAAGAGTCAGATGCTCAACTGACTAAGCCATCCAGGTGTCCCATCTTTTAAATGACACTTGGCATATGCTCTTTGCCTCTCCTTCCACCTTTTTTTCCTGCCAGCTGGAAGGCAGACATAAAGACTAGAGCTAAAAGCACCCATCCTGAACTGTCATCCTCCCCACAATTTTCCATACACCCTTCCCCCCTTCCTCTGTTCCTACTGCATACTCCAGGTCAGTTCATAACTTTTTACCACTGCCATTAGATTAGCCATCTGTTGAAACAATCTATCCATCTGTGTACTATACTTCAATACTTGTCTGTGGGAAGTATTATATTACTATTTGCTGAATCAATGATTTGTTGAATGAACATTCTAAGAATGCACTGTTAATGGGCTCACCGTCGACTTGTTTACCTTGTTCCTTTAATCTGATGATTCCCTCTCATCCATACGGTCACCAGGCTGGGGACCCAGTAGGCTTATGTGTACAATATGACTAATGATGGTTATTTGACCCAAGATCAATTAGAGTCCCCTAACAGAGAATGTAGAAATATAACTAATGGGTTTCTGCAACACTGTGAGGTGTAGTCATGTTTTCTGCCCATGCATGGCGAAGCAGAGAAAGCTGGTTCCACAGAGTGAGGGCAGTGAAACAGATGTGCAGAGATGCAGTTAAGAGACAAGAGGCACAGAGAAAGCACAACTCAAGTTTACTCTTCAATCTTGGTTTTAGAATGTTCCTGAAGGTGGACTGTGTTCCTGATCTTGGGTTTCCTCAGATTCTTCCTATCCTTAAATAAACTCCCTTTGTGTTTAATACTATTGGCAATTAAACTAGACCTAATTAACCTAGAGACTTCCCAGAAATTATCATGAGAATGTATAAAGATCAAAAGACCGAAAAGTAAACTAGTGGAAAGAAATCCAAACCACACTTGGTTTCTTTTGCTGAGCTCCTTCCTGACCTTTGAATCAACAATTTAAAACTTTGTATTTCCCAAATCTGCTGAGGCAACTTTCCAGACAGTCTGTGTGACTTATTTTGCTCAAATTCTGCAAGAAACCATTCCGTACTAAACATCTTTATTCCCTTCTTAAAAGAAACTATGTATGTGTTGGGTCTGCTTTGACCTTGGCACCCACTAGGTGCCTGGTATGTATCAGTTTCCTTCTACTGTCTCCATTTTCACATATGCAATGCATGTTTCTGTAGAGCAATGGAAATTGTATGCAACTGGCCAATGAGAGAATTAGGCCAATGCAACACACAAGTAGTGCTGATTCCTATGTGATTTTCTTCACTAATGCCTTTGCCACCAAGGAGGTAGACTAACACAGCTGAGCAAGCAAGCCAAGAAAAAATACAGGCTGTTCAGTAAGTGCTTTACCTAGTGTCCACTCTTTCTCTGCAGGCTCTCTTTTGGAAGTACTTATTTACTACATAGTTTTTCCAGTCTTTGGGCACTTTCTCCTTGCCTTCACAATTAAACAGTCTTAACTTTTTAAAGTGTATTTACTTATTCTAAGAGAGCAAGAGCAAGTGTGCACAAGTGGGGAGGGGCAGAGAGAGAGAATTCCAAGAAGTCTCCGCGCTGACAGCGCACAGCCCAATGTGGGGCTCGAGGTCACAAACTGTGATATCAGGACCTGAGCCAAAACCAAGATTCCGACGCTTAACCAACTGAGTCACCTAGACACCCCTTAATCTTTATTTTTTCTATCACCCTTCCTTCCATCAAGATTCTTCGCTTGCCAACTCAACAGCCTTTTTAGGTAAAGTAATGTGTTTACTGAAATGTTCCTCTATTAGAATTTTAAAATGCTTTATTCTGTGCTAGTATTTTGATTATGGCTGTTATTAGTTGTATCAGTAGTCTATAACTTAGTTACCTATAATTAGAGTGGCTTGCCTCAATTCTATTTTCTTGTGTGGTAATTCAAAATATGAGGTTTTTCAGAAACTCATACATGCCTCTGTGTATATGTGTATATATGTTCCATCAAAAATACAAGAAATTCTGTTTCTAGCCTTGGCTTAATACTTGTACATGAATATACACATACAATTTTTATTGAAACTTAGTTCTTCATATTTAATCCAACTGATATGTTTCTTGAGTTCCACCTCTATTTAAAGGACACCAGTAGCTTGTATATATATTTGTAATAATGTCTCAAAACTGAAAAACATATCATTCGACTGTGTAATGTAAAATTTAAAAAACACATATCATTAATGCAAAAATGGGTTCTTGTTATGAATATTAACTTTGAATAGAAAATAATTACTAAAATGTAGTTCAGTAAAAACTGAAGTGCCATAGCATCACAAATATTCTATGCAATGGTCTTACTGACCAAGATAGTAAATATGGAAATGTTCATTAAATTAAAACAAATTCTAATTAGAAACCACATGAACCAAGGATAATGTTAGTATTCAGACTTACAAAGGACATTAATAGGAGTATTTCAAAGGATATTTAAACCAAACTAAAATGTATGCTCAAGTAATTATTTTTCCTTAATATAATGAACAAATCAAGTTATATCACTGTGCCTGGATTATAATCAAGTATAATCACATCAATAATAATATTGTGCTTATCATTGTGATATGATTATAATTACATCTTTAAATATGGACCTTTTTGACAATGGAACACTAATCTTTTCAATTATACTGAAAGATAAAGTAATATCTAATTATTTTCTAGGTAGGTAATAAATGATTTCAATGAAATCTTGAAGTAATTAGATTCACCCATGTCTTTGATTTTTTAAATTTAAAATAGCTGATTAAAAATAGAATACATTCAATTGCATAGTCCTGCTTTTAAAAACACAAGCATGCGGGGCACCTGGGTGGCTCAGTCAGTTAAGCCTCCGGCTCAGGTCAGATCCCACGTTCGTGGGTTCGAGCCCCGCGTCGGGCTCTGTGCTGACAGCTAGCTCAGAGCCTGGAGCCAGCTTCCAGTTCTGTGTCTCCTTCTCTCTCTGCCCCTCCCCCTCTCATGCTCTGTCTATCAAAAATAAATAAAACATTGAAAAAAATTAAAAAAAAACACGGGCATGGAACCAAAAGCAAGAATCTAAACCCTGATTTTACAAGAAGCAAATGGATCAGCTCAAGGCCTATTGAAGAACAAGGCTACTGGTTGGCTGTGACAATGAAGCCTCACTCCTGAGGCTCCGAATGAAGTCAAGCAACGAAACCAACTGAGGGCCATAGCTGGTATAGACTGGAAGCAGGGGTTGGTTCCACAGACTCTCCGCCTCTTGGTTCTGAATTTGTTTTAGTGTCAATTTTTTTCTCCTGACTACTTTCCCCACAAGGCTAGAGCCAGGGCTGCTGAAAGCTCTCTCTTAGCATATTTAGAATATTAGAACTGGAAAGGTAAGTATCCTTCTCTTTTACATCTTTTTTTAAATGTTTATTTTGAGAGAGAGAGAGAGAGAGAAAAAAAAAACACAGAGCAGAGCATGAGAGGGGGAGGGTCAGAGAGAGAGGGAGACACAGAATCTGAAGCAGGCTCCAGCCTCTGAGCCGTCAGCACGGAGCTTGACACAGGGCTCAAACTCATGAACTGTGAGATCATGACCTGAGGCACCCAGGCGCCCATCTTTTACATCTTGAGCATGAGAAAACCTGCGCTTAGTGGTGATTTCTTTTTGTTCATTACCCAGTGACCACAATCCTCAGGATGTAACCTCAAAGACAAACACGTATGTGCGTCCAAGGTTACAATGTTGGACAACCCAATATCAAATACAACCCTACACATGTACAGTATAATTCTATGATAGCTCTAGCTATCCCCACCGGAACACAGGAAACCACAGTGTGTGTTAGGTAAGGCCAGGTTATTTGACACAGACAAAATAACCCCAAAATCTCAAAAATGCCATTTTTGGAGAGTCATTTACTATACATATCTTAAAAAAAAAAATGTCAGAAGGACTTTCCTCTAGGACCCGGCAGATATAGACATCTGGAAAATAAGGCCTCCATTACCAGAGCATCAGAAGGGAGACCCAGAGGGCTGTCCGCTAGCTTGTAAATGCTTCTTCCTGGAAATGATGTGTTACTTACTCAGAGCACACTGGCCACGTCTTTTCACATAAATCCACCTACCCAGAAGGGTCTGGGAAACATGGGAGAAGAAATGGATATTTTGCGAACAGTAAATTATCTCTACAACAAATAATGATAGATTTTTAAAAATCTGTATATTTGTTTGTACGTCAACATTTTCCCTATTGATGAAGTATCAAAATTTTTGAGTCAATAAAAATCAGTTACCTTTACTTGACTGAAGAGTCAAAATGATTATTTTTCACATTATGTGGCATATATTTAGTAAAATATGTATTTTATATGGCCATGTTACCAATACTGATACTTTAAGCTGGAAGAGGAAATAGCATCAGGATATAAATTCTGACAAAATAAATACCTTAAAATACGACCTTCACATTTTTTTACGTTTATTTATTCCGAGAGAGAGAGAGAGAGAGACAGAGAGAACGAACAGGGAGTGCAGAGAGAGAGGGAAAGAAAGAATCCCAAGCAGGCTCCATATTGTCAGTGCAGAGCCTGAAGTGGGGTTCGATCTCATGAACAGTGAGATCATGACCTGAGCCACCCAGGCACCCCCAACACTTAGTGTTTTTTAACAAAAGATATTCGCAGGAATGTGAAGTATTTACTTCAAATAAGGCTTATTTTTCCCATTTAAGAAACATTGGGCATTTTAACTAGCCAATAGATAAAGTTAAATTTGAAGTACCAGGTTTAAAAATATGATTGGCTCTGATATAAAGAGCATACTTAATAAATTTTGGGTATTTACCCAAAGGAAATGAAAACACTAATTTGAAAAAAATATGTATGTACCCTTATGTATATTGCTTATTATTTACAACCAAGATACGGAAGCAGCCCAAGTCATCAATAGAGGAATGGATAAAGAGGAGGTGCTGCACACACACAATGACCCTCACACACACACACACACACACACACACACACGTATGTGCTGGAATATTAGTCATAAAGAAGGATGAGGTCTTGCCATTGGCATCCACATGGACGGACCTAGAAAGTATGATGCTCAGTAAAATAAGTCAGTCAAAGAAAGACAACCGTCATAGGATTTCACTCATAGGTGGTATTTATAAAACAAAACAAATGAACAAAGAAAAAGAAGACACACACACACACAAAACAGGCTCTTAAATAGAACAAACTGGTTGTTGCCAGAGGGAAGGTAGGAAAGGGGGATGGCTGAAACAGGTAAAGAGGGTGAAGAGGACACTTATGTTAATGAACACAGAAAAATGTATAGAATTGTTGAATCATTATGTTGTACACCTGAAATCAATATAACACTGTATGTTAATTAGACTTAAATTAACATTTCAAAAAAGAGTATGGGATTAGTGTTCCACCCCTCCCCCCACCCAAAGAGTTTATTTATCTGTCAATTTTTGGCAGAAAATTTTAGCTTTAGACAAAGAAGGTATGATCAGTTATAAGGAAACCTAAAATAAAAATAGGCATCTATAATCAGATAAAGAAAGAATTGCTATGAACTGGAACAGGTTTAGCGTCTATAACATTTGTACGTCAGGTTTACTTTCTTTTCTCTCCCCCTCCTCATTGATTTTTTAAATCCAAAATAAAATAAGTCCATAACAATGAGAATTGGTTGAATATTAAAAACATTAAAAACAGGGTTTACAATGTTTTAAGATATTTCAACCAGTATTACTGAAACACTCCTATTAGGAAAACTACTGATAGGTTTGATATTATCTCTTTTATTTTCAGAGTACCTGAAGTTATTGAGAAAGTAGATATGACAGGTCCTTTGTGCCTGGTTTTACCCCAAAGGCATTTATCATGATTTTAGTACTATTCCGTGCTGTTATGGCTAAATATAGCTAAGGTCCTATGCTGTTAAGCATTAGTAAGGAAATCAACCTTGCTGGTATTAGTTATTGTAACCTCTGGGTACCTTAATTTTTCAGAGTTTTACTGAAAACTAAAGTAAATATGACTGCAATGATTATGATGAAAACCATATGTTTAGCATTTATTGAGTAGTCAACATAAAGAGTTTCTGCTCAAAGCTCTTGTCATATATTAATTTATTAAATCTTCATAATTATCCTATAAAGTAAGTCTCATTTTTATTGCCACAGAGAAATGGAGTCACAGAACTGATAAGCATTTACTCAAGGTCACATGGCCAGTAAATGGCAGAGACAGATTTTAATCCTAGGGAGACTGACTCCAGTATGCTTGCGTAACTCCTGTACGCAGAGGATCCCCAGGTCAGAGCAGGCATTTCTGATGACAAATGTCTGAATGATGAGACCCATTGCTATCCTGTACCCTTTTGTCCTTCTGCTCCAGCAGACTGCCTGGCAGGTCCTCAGGGGAAGGAATGCTTTACTGAGATGTTTGCAAGGTCACCTCTTATTTCATTTAAGACCTTGCTCTACCGTAACCTTCAAAGAGAATGTTTTTTACCATTCTAATCAGGGCAATACTTCTCCCTCACTTTCTCCCTGTATCATTCAGAGCATGTATTACCACATGACACAATATTACATGTTACTTTCTTTATTATCCACAATGGCCACCAGACTGTAACTCAATGAAGCAGAAACTTGCTTGATCTGAATTTTTACACATATACCAAGATTTGAGTAAATGGTTTCTATTAATCCACCTGTCTGCCCATCAATCCATCTGTCCGTCCATTCATCCTTACACTCTATGGTGCTCCAAATCATCTATCCATTTATTAAAAATGGGTGACTTTTACTTATTTCATTAGGGTGAGAGGTTTAATTATTATTTTTATTTTTTTACTCATTGCCATCATGGCTTTCTTTTTTTTCCTTTTCTTCCTAGCAACATATGTTTTAAAAGAAAAGTGTGTGAGATCTAAAAGCAACACTGCAGCACTTATATGTGGAGCAGAAATACAGCTTTTCATCTAAACTATGTGAAGAAGGTTAAGTTTTGAAGTCAAACTCTACAGGCTTCTGTTTATAGATTTATGTATTCGTGAACTTTATAAAGAGCAATCACTGTTTTGTGATCTCCCAAGTTCACTTTGAATCCAGAGTAATGCTGCACTGCAATCATTATCATCAAGCCACCATTTTTCACTCCAGATCAATTACTGTATAAAGGACACTTAGGAGTCATACATACAGCTTTTGAGGGGAAAAAAATGAAAGGTGTGAAAGTGGTTATAATAAAAAAGAAAGCCTTTTCTGGCTATGTGTGAAGACAATTCACTAGACATCTAAAATTATAATGATGCTGGCTTCTCTTACTTTATTCCCAAGGTATTTCTTTCCATTTACATGGAGGGTTATTTGGGGAGCATGATGTGTTTTGCTCTGCAGGAGTTTAGAGAAAGACAGAGTAGCTACTGTGCTGTCTACTTAGAAGATTTTATTGACGTCTGGAAACATTTTCTATTCCCTAAATCATTCCTTCCTTTTCCCTGAACTAAAATCTGGTCATCATTCAGTTGAATATTCTAGATGTTTTAGTGAAAAAGGCAACATCTTATACTGTTATTGGCTTCCACCTTAAGGTACCAGGCTGAGGTTCCAGGCTTACGAGTTTCTTGGAGACAATTCACAGAGCAGTCCAGGTGGTGCAAGGCGCAGGGGGCACGTGGGAAGGGGAGGAAATGCCGGCAGTCAAGAAAGGGGCACTGAGAGGGGAAACGGAAAATCAATAAAGCCAAGCGCTGTGTGACACATGCATTCCAGCTCTGTCGTAAGGAGATGTGCACAGTACATTGCACAGCTTTCTGCAACCCTAGGAATCCATAAACGTTTGTTGAACATGTGAACAGGACAGAACCAGATCTTAAACTGTGATATGAAAAGCGTTCTGCTTAAAACAATATCAAGTCTTCTACTCTCGTTTCTTTATGCTTTTAGCTAATAAAATATTCGGTGTTTACAACATTTCATGCATTCTTGAAAGCATTTTGCATAAAGTAAATGATCCACTCTTGCGAGACCGCTATGCGATGTGAAGCAGTATTCTGTTTGTTTTAGAGCTGAGAACAATGAGACAAAGAAAGATCATGTGATTTGCCCAAAACCAGAGAGCAGATAGTAAGAGAGAAACCTCCATTGGAACCTAGAGGTTTTATAGATCTGATATAAACGCTACTTAGTATTCATGGTAAACTCAGCAAGTATAGGCTGAATGGTTATATTTAATAGATAATATTCTGACTGAAAACTGAGTAACCATTTAAATTTAGAATTGACATTTTTATAATTACAGCATTAGACTATTTCTTTCCTGTCTACATAAATTTCATTCCTACTTTTCTCTCCTATAGAATGGTAGTTTCATTTTATAAGATTTCTATTAAAAAACATTTTAAATCAACTTGATTTAAAAAGAGGAGATATCAAGTTCATAATCTGTCACTTATTTTTCTATGAATAAGCTACTTGCTTCCTTGTTAACTTATTCAAAAAGGAGATAGGCTTCTTAATGTGTCCCTGGACAGACCAAACACTATGCCTAAGTCTATGCTTCTGCCATATTATTTTTTAGAAAAACATAAAAGATTTGATAGTAAATTGAAGATAGTGCTATGATGTGTTCAGAATGCAAAGAAATAAAAAATATATATATAGCTTTCTGTGGGCCATGTACTAAGTATTATCTAATAAATTGAGTTGTAAACTTTTGAATGGAAAGTAAAAAATAACTATGAAGCTCAAATAGCTTTCTTATTTGCAGGTACAGTAGATAATCACAAAATACAAATATAAATATATATAAACATAAATCATATATATCCTCTAACTTCTTCCACACCCACTTTAATCAATTTTAAAGTGTGTTCTCAATTATTCTGAAACGTTAAAAATATGCATAGATTCTAGAGTTGTCAGATGGTCCCTGGAAAATCTCAGAGACAGTCTATCATGATCCTGTCATTTTGCAAATGAGAAAACTGAGGCTCTATAAAGACATAGCCAAAGTGAGAGGATTACTGCTAAGCCCCTGAAACAGATTTTAAGTCCACAGAATCTATATACATCTTTAAGAACATAGGGTGCCTGGCTTTCTGAGATTTTTCTAGCTTGTCCCCCTTCCCCGCTTTGAAATGGGTCTTCTCTTTTCTTCCCTTCATTCATCTTTAGTCCACTCAGTGCCGTGTCTTGTTTGGTTGGGTTTGTGAATATAAACTGCTCGAATGGAAGAGAATCAGGGTGGCTCTAGTTTGAGAGTTCACGGTGACAAGGGTGTCAACTGCTCCAACCCCACGGCATCTGCCGCAGACAGAGCCTCGGACCCACTCATTCTGTAAGTGAGTAAATCCCCTCCCGTTTCAGCTGCCATTCTCAAACACCTGACTGCATTTTCCAGTGAATAGCCACTGGCTCTTTGATGATTCTCTTCTTCGCCCTCCCAGACATAAATACCACACAGGTCTTGAGGTTGTTGGTGCTTTGTCCCTATTTCCTTGTACACTGGGTTTGTAGGGATGCATTTTGTTGTCTATGTGTTCCGTGACTCATTGACTATGTGCTCTGTTTTGATGTGTGAACTCAGGAAAATCCAAAAACTACTCTGCCACCACCACTACCACCACTACCACCATGTTCCCATAACTCTCCTTCTTTATATATATTTTAAAAAACTTCACTGACTTATAATTTAAAATTTACAGACCATTGATGTCACCTATATTAAGTTTACAATTTAATAGCCTTTGTATATTCATGAAGTTGTGGGACTATTACCACAAAAATGTAGAATATTGGGGTAACTGGTGGCTCATTTGGTTGAAGGTCCAACTTCAGCTTAGGTCATGAGTTTGATTTATCAGTTTGAGCCCCACACCGCAGTGGCTGCCGTCAGTGCGGAGCCTGCTTTGGATACTCTGTCCCCTCCTCTCTCTGTCCCTCCCCTGCTTGCATGCATTTTCTCTCTCTCTCTCAGAAATAATAAACATAAAAAAAAGAAAAATGTAGAATATTTTCATCATCCTATTAAAAAAATGCCATATTCATTAGCAGTAACTCCCTACCCTTTTTTCCTTCAGCCCTGAGTAACTACTAACCTACTTTCTTTCTCTCTCTACACATTTGCCTGTTATGGATACTTTCTCCAAATGGTATCATCTATGTTCTTTTGTTAATGGAAGTATGTGGCAGAAAAACAAATATGAGGTAATGTTTTAAGTTCTTCACTTCAAAAGGCAAAAGGCAACAATTCCATGATAGACTTTATGGCAACACGTTTGCATATGATTTGAAGTTGGTTACCTAGTGCAGGGCAATAAACCACCATTTGAGTAAGACTGGGGACATAACTATAAGTGTAACGTATGTACGTAATGTATGTGATATGTATGTATGTAATAGTATGTGATATGTAAATTTTACTATGTGTCCAGACTATCCCAAGCACGTCACATATATGAACATATTTAATATTTGCAGACATTGATGATAGTAGTACTGTCATTATTATCTCTATTTTATTGATAAGGAAATGGACGCAAAGTAAAGAAAGGCACCCAAACTAGTCAGTGGCAAAGCTGATCCCAAACAGTTTGACTCAAGTCTCCTTGTTCCTGACCACTGTTCTGTGGTGCCTGAGTTTTAGGTGTTTAGTTAAATGCCATTCTCATCTAACCTGGGGATACTGCTGAGCAGTTTAGGGGAACGTATTCTGAGTAACTGATATTTTACTGGCAGATCATTTAAGCCTAAGTGGACAAAATAGTCATAGTCTTTTAATTCCATAAATATTCTTTCAAACTTTCTTATAATGCCTTTTTCGTCTTTCTTAACTAAAACATAACTTGGAAGCCTTCATTATCTGTAGCAGATGGGGCTTTAATTGTTTTCAATAAAGCAATGACTACGTTGTCCTAAAACATTTTTGATATACAAGTGACCGTATTTAAATGCTACTGGAACCACTGGCCTCTTTATTTTGATGACACAGAAAGAACTACAGACCAAGAGGAAGTTGATCACTCAATATAAGATATTAGAATATTTCTCAGTATGCTCAGCATTAGATTGAGTAAAACAAAATTAATTATAATCATGTAAATTCTCAGAGGACTTCACAAGAAAGGGAAAAAAACACAACAAGACTTCAGGAAACTGGCAAAATTGGAATAATAACTCTCGGGTTTCTTCTGTCCTGAATTAACCCATCTAATAATCATCTGCCTCCCTTGGGAGGAAGGGAATCTCTCCTGTTTCATAAAAGCTTCTTTCTTTCTAAAATTTTAAAAAGGTTTTGAAGATTTCTTTTGAAGTTGCCAGAATCAAGAACTAGCCAAAATAGGGGCGCCTGGGTGGCTCAGTCAGTTGAGCATCCAACTTCATGATCTCACAGTTCATGGGTTTGAGCCCTGCATCGGGCTTTGTGCTGATCACTAGCTCAGAGCCTCGAGTCTGCTGATGTCTTTTTCTCTCTCTACCCCTCCCGTGTTCATGCTCTGTCTCTCAAAAATAAATAAATGTAAAAAAAAAAAACTAACTAAAATAGAAATCTAGCAAATTTCTAGGATGGTGACTGGCAAAGGACGGAGGAAGCTCATTCTTCTAGAATAAGCAGGTATCTTCTAAGATACATTTTCACAATTAAATGTTCAGACCTCATCCTCTGTTGTCTAGCACCCTGTCCCAAACATTTCTGAGCCCAAATCCCGGCCCCTTCTTGACATGGATGCCTGGTGCTCTGTGCTCCTTAGATCACCTGAGATCTTCGAAGCAGCCTTGATCATAAAAAGAGCAGATGCTATCATATCACCAAACACTGAATCACATTTTTGACCTGCCTCAGGGACATGACGCTTTAACATGAGAGCAACAATAAAACTAAACCGTCCTCGAGTTTAGCTCTCAGTCCCAGGAGCCTGCCTCCAAGTGAATCAGTGTAGAACTTGGTGACAGTATACACCACATGGGGTTATTTTGGAAATCAGATGGAAGAGTGCCTTCTCAGAAAGAACACTGCCAGTTGTGAAATTGTGCAAGTGAATTTATAATTCTTTTTGACATTTTCTGGGTAGTTCTGTAAAGAAAAATCTAAGTATAGTTATACGTCACATTTGGAAGTGTGATAAATGATAGCCAGATTTTTCAAGTTGCTGTTCACTTGCTAAGTGTAGCATTTTAAATACCCAAAGCCCTGCTCTCACCTCAGCTTCCGCTTGAGTTACACCTGGTTGAATTTATTTTGCATATATCCAATGAGTGACAGCTCTCTGACAATTTTTTACTGGTTCACTTTAATTTAGTTTGGATAAATGTATGTAAATACGAGGCATACACTTTAAATCGTGTTGAAAAATAAATTCAAAGGAGAATACTTCTCCAGGAAGGAAAGGGGATGGTCTGAGAGGAAGAAAGGAATCAAGAGCTTGTTCAGTCATAGAATGGAGAAGTATCCCTCTTATCATGTTAGTTCAATAGGAAATTATCTTTTTTAATTTATTTTCATGGATGTACCAAATATATAAACAGCAGAACATCTTATAAATGAGAAGATAAAGTGGCTGGATGAGGAAAGCAATTCCAAATAGAAACGATTTCCAGAAACTCACCAGTTGTGCAGTTTTTAAATTCGATGTCATCAACTGCAGCTCCTCCTCCCAGATCTCTTGTTCTAATGCCTTGAAATATGACTTCAAAATTCCTTAACTTGCCTAGCAGGATGACAGCCTTCTGCCACTGATCGCCGGAGTTCTGCCCACTTTCTTGCCACACTTTTGACAGTCCTTTCTCGGTCTGAAGGTAACAAGTTTGGATGAGAGAACAAAGAAGAGAAAAAGCCGATCATTTAGAATGGAAGGATTTGACTCATGAAAACCGGTGGAGAAACAAATGCTGGAACTCTGATGGAACTTTTCATGATATACTTTACCTCATCAAAATAGAAGTGGATTAATCTACTAGAGTGTTTCTTTGCAGACGTACTGATAAAGCTGTTTTGGTGTTTTCAGACACCGTTATTTAAAATATCCTCTTAGTCTGTTCCATCTCTCCCTTGTGTGCACACAAACTTCTTGATGTCTGATGGGAGCTGAACATTTTACAGAAGCCCTGGATTTTAGCTTGGGATGCTCACCCAAATGTCTATTCATATTCTGTAATTATCTACATTGCAACGCCCTTCAAAGAGATGAAATAACTTACATAAGCAAAGAGTAAAATGAGATGAAAGGAGGAATATGTGGGAGAAACCAATATCCCTGATGCCAGGACAAAGGAATTATGAAGTGAGCCACGGTGGCCACATGATGATTTCTAAGATCCATTGGATTTCAAAAATACTATTATTTTGGCTATCAAAAACTTACTATGATTGCTATGTGAGCATCAAGTACAACTATCTCTACACCACATTATTCAGCTGTAAATGAAAAATTAATTTTCTTGAAAACTTAGGTAAGTATCTCCTCTGAATGTTTAAGGTTGGCTTTCATTGTTCTTTGCTATTCTGGGCCTATCTCTTCCTGAGAATTACCTATTTTAATAAATCATGAATATGGAAACATAGCAAAGAAAGAAAAATAAATAAACTATACATTTACTATATATAGCATTATACATGTATGTACATACACATCCATTGATACATATATGATTATGTTTATGGTTACCCCCAAATAATTACTATCTCAGGATTCACTGTTTTGATTTAATGACAAATCAACAACAACTCTTTGTGTCTGAAGCTTGTAATCAAAGCTTGTGTCTGTGAAGCAGAAAGCTGTATTGAGAGGAATGGCAGCCAGAAAATCAAGCAAGTTGTTCCAATAGATCCATAACATACAGCTGCAAAGTGCATAATATGTACAAGTGTGCTTTTTTTAAAATATAGGCTATCGGAAAAGAGAAATATTTGCAAAAAGATCCAAAGGAGGTATATTTTCATAGGTTTGTGCTTTTACAGCACTAATGCTGACAAATATGGCTGACACCTCGTTCTGCTGAAGGAGACAGAATCCAGCAGTTCTTTCTCGGTTGAATTACAGAGAAAGGAGAACGTATCAATTAATACAAAATTAACTGCAAAAACAACTAACGGTGTCTAGATAGATCTTTGAACATCTTTAAAAAAAAAAAACACACAAATCTTTTTAAAACCCAGAGACTCCTGTAACTTTTGCCTTGAAAGGGATGGGAAATTCACACCTAATTAATGGAATTTTAGATCCTTTGTGATGACAAAAGAAGAGAAGCCTTTTTCAAGGTTAATCTTTGAATGTTAGTTTTAGTGATGTGGAATCAAAGAAATGATTAGTTAAATTAAAGATTAAAGTATAGGGGCCTGTTTGACACATAGCAACATAACACCCATGGACATCGATAAAGTCTGTCTTAATTTACATACTAATTCATTTTGCTAATATTTCCTATTAATCAACTTCTGAAGTTGCTAGAGTTACTCATTAACTAGGACAAGCCCCCAAAGGGTTTTTAACACGTACCATCATAGAAGGTTGTGTGATCACTTTAATCAATAACATAATAATCATTTCTTAAATCTTACAACTGACCTTCTAATAAAAAAAGATATTTGAAAATATATCCATTATTATTTTATGTAGGAAGAAATAAAAACAAGGGTGAATTCTTTTGAAAACCAATCATGGATCTACCTAGAGTGGGTTATTGGAGAATATCATTCTAATATATTTACTATTATTTCACTTTAAATATAACATATGAAATCTTATACCTACAATTATCAAATTATTCATCCAAATGTAAAATGGAGATTTATTTACTTATTGACTTATCTGTCCATTTATTCATTTACTCAGCAAACATTTGATATTCACATGTACTGTAATGTTAGACACCAGGAATAAACAGGTGACAAAAAAAGAGAGTTTAACCTGAGGAGGTAAATATCTAATATGAGAGAGTCATAAAAATAACTTACTACAAAAAGGCAGTCTAAATATAAATTTTATTTAATATATTTACTTTCTGATATATATTAATATGTATCAGAATATTTTTATGTTTATTTATTTTTGAGAGATAGATTATGAGTAGGAGATGGACAGAGAGAGAGAGAGACACACACAGAATCTGAAGTAGGTTCCAGGCTCTGAGCTGTTAGCACAGAACCCACAAACTGTGAGAACATGACCTGAGCCAAAGTCAGATGCCTAACCGATTGAGCCACCCAGGCACTCCAGAACATTTTTTTTTAAAAGAAGTTATATATCAATCAAATTTTTGTTCCACACATTGTTGCTTTATTTACTTACTTAATATTCTAATTTTAATTCTTTCTAACTTGAGAAATGAAAAACCTCTTGCTTTCAACTCATGACTTTGCCACTGGCCAAAGATTTATCTGTAAGATTCATTCATATGGATGTTAAACTCATGAACCCAAGGCAATAAACATATGGAAAGTGATTGGACACACTAATGATAGTAAAAATAGACATTAACACAACAATGATTAAATTACAGAATCTGAAGGAATACTCTCTTATTATTTAACTTTGTTCCCACCTTTGAACTGATATTCCATGTATTATTGACATTGACTCTTTCTCATATGTATTGTATATTTGTTTTAGTCATGCATTTGACCTCATACTGTCTGTCAATGTTTCCCATCTGTGTCATGAAAAGAAAAGTAGTAAGAAACACTAAAATGATAGAGTCACTTCAAGATATACATTAATAAGGTAAACCATTTAGAATGTCAGTTTCAGAGGTTTGAGATGAATATATAAATTTTCCCTAAATGGTGCCAATTTTTTCAAAACCCATGGATCAACAACTTTGTATCTGCTGACACTTTTTTCATATTTTGAATCTGTTTCTGGAGTTTTCGTATCAGTCTCTAATCTCTCAATTGCTCCACCAATAAAATACTTACTAAGTTATCATATTTTCTTTTTCTGGAAAGACTTGAATAGATTTGTTTTCCATATCCCTCCTCCTCATAATAACAAAGAAAATGCCTGAACATTATAGATAGATTCATATAAACATAAGATTCTGAAAAGTGGAAAGAAGGCAGAATATCTGGGGACTTCAGGACTGAAGGAATCATAAGATTATGCATTTCCTAAGTTTTTTTTTTGTATCATATATTGCCAAATGAATATGAGATTCTGGCAACATGAAAATCCAACAGGCAGAGATTACTCTCTCTAGGCAAAGGGCCAGGAAAAAGAAAGTCTAGCAAGAAAGAAAACATTTTGATAATGACTGTTCTGTAACAGTCAGACATCATAGAAAATTTATATTATACCCGCACCCCTAATTAGTAGAAAAGGCTGAGAAGAGAGCCTAGACTTCTACCCACTTTAGGTCCCAGGAATCCCAAGACTCTTCTTCCCAAAACTTTGTCAAATGAAGGAAAATTAAGAATTTGTCACCAGTAGACACATCTTAAATTAATGGCTAAAGGAATTTCTTTAACCATAAAAGAAAAGATAAAAGAATGAATCTTAGACTGTCAAGAATGGATTAAAAAAAAAAAAACAGCCCAAATGAGTAAATGCAGTTAACTTTTCTTATCCTCATCCACAGAGTTCAGATGAGGCCAGGTGTTGTTTGTTCTGTATCTCAAGCCCAGAGAGATGAGTTAATACTTGAATGCAGTGACACTGATCTCATATCAAACTCAGTTTCTTTGATTCAGCTAGCCACAACAGTTAAAAACGAGAATATCAGAAAATTTTGGATGGTGTTGATGTTTCTAAAAGAGGAACAGTCCCACAGATGATGAATAAGACCTAAGTTGTCCAGCTACAGAAATGGCAAGATGCTGGATGATTTTTCAGGCTCATTTGTGATATTTTAATGATGCAATAAAAGCTGTATTGATTTGGGACTTTTTCTTAAACAGTAGATAGACATGATAGATAGATGATAGATAATTTTTGATAGTTGTGGAAAAATTAAAGCACTGTGTAATATGGTTCTCAAAGTATGTAAAGGAAAGAGTTAAGGTATAAACATTTTGAGTACAAGAGAGTAAAGACATAAAGTGAGGTAAAATTTCTACACTTGGGCCTATTATGTCTTAATGTTACATTACAATAGGTCACAATTTCATCCTTAATTTTTTCTTTTGTTTTTCTCATACATTCATTCTCCCAAATGAATCTTAGAGTAATTTAATGAATAACTGAAATATTGAATTGTTTTACCCTGAGGTATCATTTATTTTTTGACTTGTTCAGGACTCTAGGCCACTTACTGAAATTTTAGTCATTTTAAATAAATAAATTACATACTTATACCATTTATTTAGATACATGACAAAGTGTTTTACAATGTTAAGTGGGGAACAGCAAAGAACTATCATTTTTCTTTTTCCTAAATAACCAGAGACAACAGCTCACATCACTATGGAAGCATGAATTCATAGGCCAAAGTTATTAGTCTCCAAAAGGCCAAATTTCTATTAAAAGGTGATGATAAGCTGAATAATATAGTACCTATGACAGAATTTTAAAAACAGATAGAATCATAGTTTTAGTACTGGATATTGTATGGAAGTGTTCAATCACTAAATTGTGCTCTATACTGTATACATAAAACTATATTATACTATACATCAACTATCTACATTTTGAGTAAAAACTTAAAAAAATTTATTAAAAAATCAAAATAAAAAGCTTCATGCATACACCTAAGAAGAGAAGCAAACATAAGTCAGTAAAAAATAAAACTGGAAATAACAAAAGTAACTAGAAATGTTGCACATGAAAGATATAATATGTACATAGGGAACAAATAGGTGTAAAAAATAGCAGGATGATTAGAAGAATTAATAAATGAGTAGAAAGATTCAATTCTGAAACTCAGTGAAGGCAGCAGTAAAATAAAGAGTAGGAAATTTTTCAAAGAATCTAAAGATTATTTTAAGGATAAAAATAGAAAGGCCCATATAGAGATAAAAGGAGTTCTACAAAGATTAAGAAATAAGAGGAGAAATGGAAACATATAAAAGTAATACAGGTAATATTTCAGAAGTGCGAGAAGACTGAAAGAGATCATGAGATGTCAAACAAGATAGAAAAGGAACACACTTCTGTGCATATGGTAAAATTTAAGAATGTGGAAAAAAAATGCAAAAAGTGTCCAGAAAAATAAAAGATCATAATTAGATGGAAATCAGGCTTCTTCAGAGTAACCTTGGATACAGGAAGATAATAAACTAATAACTGCATGTACTGAATGAAATTATCTTGAACCTTGAGTTTTATATCCAGCCAAACTGTCAAATATGAAAGCATAAAAAATTATCATCAGATATACAAGACCTCAAACTGGACATTAAAAAAAAAACATGTTAAAATAATACTGGAAAATACTGGAGCATATGTTAAAATAAGAAAAGAAATCCAAGAGAATCTTGCAAAAGATATAGAAAGGAAGGGTTGTTTTAAAATACAAAACTTGGGACCAATTAATACAGAAAGTACACCAGAGCCAATAATATAGAAAATACTAACATTTTCAGTTTGTATGACAGTGAAAAGAAGCATAGAAGAAGGGAAGGGGCAGAGATCGCATTGTCATGAGAACATGATAAAGGACTTGTCTAATTAAGAGCAAGAAATTAATGGGGGTAAACAAACACAAGTATGGGTTTTTAACTTAAAGGCCAAAACCATCCTAAAAACAAAAATCAAATGTAAAACTTAATAAAAGAGAAATAATGGCACTAAGCCTTACCACAAGATCAATAATAGAAATGTAAATAGGCTAGAGGCTAAAAATTAAATTATAAAAATGGTTCCAAAAAGTCAAAAGGAAAAATGACAAAACAGAAAAAATCATGTAAGAGATATTTAGAAACTTATGTAAGAAGAAAATTTAAATATCAAATGACATGTAAGGAGATGCTAAGACTATGGAAATCAGGTAATGGCCGCGTGAACTGGCCCAACACGATGAGTATACCTCACAGAGTAATTGCGGCGGTAGGACATCATTAACTAGATGAATATATCCAAACAAAGATGGGTCTTTAAGATACAGAAAGAGTAATAAACAGAATGAAAGTTATGACATACTAAAAAAAATAGGACATATATTATAAAATACATATGGTCAAGCATATATATTAAAACGGTTGCCTGGAAGGAAAAAGAAATGAGACAGAAAATTAAGATAAAATATTAATTAAAAGAGATACAATGCAGAATGAAAGGACACACTCAACAGCACACATGAAATAAATTTAAAATTGGCAAAACAATGACTTTTTAAAATATAATTATATTGTCCTTGGCTAATGTACTGGACTTTAAATAGGTATACTAATTTTTAAATATTTAGTATTAGCGTTTATAATTAGACAATAATATTGTCCTGTTACATGGGTTTTATTTGATCCTTTCTAATATTTATTCTTTTGTGCTTTTACGTTACTCTTACACTGCCTTGAACTTACAAAACACTGTCAAACAATGGCATAATAGTGGCTGTTTCAAGCAACTTGTAAGAGAAATATAAGCTATCACAAACAAAAACTCAACCTATAAGAATTTTAAAAGTATAACCTGTGAAAATTTTGAGGAAATTACATTTTGAATACACATTAATGACTTTATCACTATCGTGGTTCCCTGCTGAAGAGGCATAACTGTGCGGAGAGACAACCAGTGGTGTCAAGGGAAAAGGGGGCCTGCCAGTGGAAGTTGGATGTATCTTCCCCAAGTCCCAGGAGGGCACTGAGTAGACCTTGTCGGAGTTTTTATGGACCATTATTCACATTGCAATTTACAAAAAAGGGTTGTTCTCTCTATGAAAGCTGGTATGGGTCCACTGAGTACAAGGAAAAATCACTCTCCGTTGAAGAGGACTCATTTGCTTAGGTGGATATTAAAGTGAACAATCAGAATAACATTAAGGTGACCTCACAGCTATAGAACAGCTAGTATTAAAGAGAGAGAGAGAGAGAGAGAGAGGGAGGGAGGGAGGGAGGGAGGGAGGGAGAGAGAGAGAGAGAGAGAGGGAGAGAGGGAGGGAGAGAGAGAGAGAAAGAAAGGAAAAGAAAGAAAGAAAGAAAGAAAGAAAGAAAGAAAGAAAGAAAGAAAGAAAGAAAGAAAGAAAGAAAGAAAGAAAGAAGGAAGGAAGGAGGGAGGGAGGGAGAGGGAGAGTGAGAAAGGAAGAAAGGAAGAAAGAAAATAAATAACCAATGTTGGTAAGGATGTGGAAAAACAAGCTCTTGTGGACTGTTGTTGATAAGGTGAAATGGTGCAGTCACTATGGATGACAGTAAGGCAATTCCTCAAAGACGAAAAATGTAATTATAGTATTATCCAGCAATTCCTCTTCTAGGCATATACCTTGGAATCAAGGACTTGAAGAGAAATATTTTACACCCACGTCCATGGCAGCATTGTTCACAATAGCCAACATATGGAAGAAAACCCAAGCACCCATTAACAGATGAATGGATAATTAACATGTGGTAACATATAATGAAATATTATTTGCCCTACAAAAAAGGGGCATCTGACACATCCCACAACACAGATAAACCTTGAAGACATCATACTAAATGAAACAGGCCAATCACAAAAGGACAAATACTGTCTGATTCCAGTTATATGAGGCATCTAAAGTAGTCAAATCTATAGAGACAGAAAGTAAATAGTGGCTACCAAGGGCTGGGGAAGGATGAAAAGGGGGTTATGTTTAATAGGTAGAGAGTTTCAGTTATCCAACATGGATTCTTGGATGGATGATGGTGACGGCTGCACAGTGCGAATGTACTAAGTGCCATGGAACTGCACACCTGAAGATTGTTAAGATAAATTTTATATTTTGTGTATTTTAACATAATTTCTAAAATAAATTCAAAACATTACATCAAAGCAGAGGCCACCCAGTCATTTGAGCATCTGACACTTGATTTCAGTTCAGGTCATGATCCCAAGGTTTTGGGATTGAGTCCTGCATCAGGTTCTGTGCTGAGTGTGGGGCCTGGCTGGGATTCTCAGTCTCTCTCCCTTTGCCTCACTTGTATGCTCTCTCTCTCTCTTGCTCTCTAAAATAACATAAAATTAAAAAGCAGAAGTGTTCTTACAAAGAAACCACCCATGATAAAGGTATTAACTTTTTAATAAGACATAACAATTCTTAACATGTGAGTGCTTAACAATAGAACATCCAAATTACATGAGACAAAAACTGATAAAACTGCAAGGAGAAATAGATGAATCCACTCTCATAGCCAGAGACCAACATGTCTCCTAGAAATGGAAAGGTTCAGCAGGCAGAAAACCAGTAGACATGGATGAAATCAACAGCAGAGTCAACCAGCTGGACACACTTATCTATAAACTACTTCATCCCAAAACAGCAGAACACAGACTTCTCTCAAGCTTACATGGAACAATTACCAAAAGAGACCACACTGTGGGCCATAAAACAAACGTATCAAAGAAGAATCTTAAGAGAAACTGAAAAATATTTTGAACTGAACTAAAAACATCAAAATGTGTGCAATGCAGTGAAAGCATTGTTTAGATGGAAATTTGTAGCATTAAATGAATATATTAGAAAAAAAGAAAGATCTAAAAGTAATAATGAAACTTCTTCTTTAGCAATATAGATGCCTCTTATTTCTTTTTCTTTTCTGATTGCTGTGGCTAGGACTATAAATCTCTATCTTGAAAACCTGAGCAAGAAGAGCAAATTAAGAGAGAGAGAGAGAGAGAGAGAGAGAGAGAGAGAGAGAAGAAAAAAATTACAGCAGAATTCATTGAAATTGAAAAATCAACCGGGAAAAATTTTTAAAAAGATTTTAAAAAACTGATAAATCTCTAGCTATGGTAAGACAGAAAAGAGAGTGCACAAATACTGATACCAGAAATGAAAGAAGGACATCACTGTAGAGGCTATGGAAATTAAAAAGATAATAAAGGAATGCTATGAGTAACCCTTTGTCCATTAATTGATAGCCTAGATAAAATGTACCAACTCCTTGAAAGACACAAGCTGACAAAACTCACACACGAAGAAACAGATGATATAAATATGCCTGTAGCTATGAAAGAAATTGAATCAATAATTAATAACCTACCAAAACTGAAAGACTCAAACCAAATGAGTTCATTTGTGAAATCTACCACACATCTAAGAAATAAATTATATGAATTATCATGCATTTTCTTTCAAAAGACAGAAGCAAAGGTAATAATTTCTAATTCATCCTACGAGGAGAGCATTATGCTGAGAACAAACATACAAAGACATTATAAGAAAAGAAAACTATAGATTGATATCTATTATGAACATAAATGCAAAAGTCCAAGACAAAATATTAGCAACTTGAATCTCAAAAACCTATAAAAAGAATTTTATACCATGACCAAGTATGACTTAACCTAGGTATGCAAAGCTGGTTCAACATTAGAAAACAAATTAATATAACCCATTACATGAACAGATAAAAAACAAAAATCACATTATCATGTTAAAAATTTAACACCCATTTATGATAAAAACTCAGCACACTATGAATATAGGGGAACTTCAACTTGATAAAGAACTTAATGGTGAGAAACTCAGTTTTCCCACTAAGATCTTGTATCTTAGGCAAGAATGTTGACTCTCACCATTCCTCTTAACATTGTACTCTAAGTCTGTGCCAGTTCAATAAGGCAATAAAAAAAACTAAAAGGTAATACAGATTGGGAAGAAAGATAGTAAACTGTTTTTATTCACAGATGACATGATTGTCTATGTGGAAAATCTGAACCAATCTAAAAACAAAGAAAAACAATACAAACCATCCTGGGGGGGGGGGGGGAAACAAATGACTAAACCATGGTTTCAGGATATGAGGTTAATATACAAAAATCTATTGCTTTCTTATATACCAACAACAAAGTGGGATTTGAAATTAAAAACACAATGCCATCTACATTAGCACTGTGCCCCACCACCCAAAAAAAGTCAAACAAAATACAAACGAGATCTACATGAGGAAAACTACATAACTCCAATGAATGAAATCAAAGAACTAAATAAATTGAGATATATTCCATGTTCACGGATAAGATGACTCAATACTGTTAGGATGTCCTTTCTTCTCAACTTGATCTATAAATTCAATGCAACCCGAATCAAAATCCCAGCAAGTTATTCTGTGGATACTAACAAATGTGTTTCTAAAGTTCATAAAAAGACTTAGAAAAACTAACACAATATTAAAAAAGAACAAAGTTGGAGGACTGATGTTATCTGACTTAAAGACTTACTATAAAGCTATAGTAATCAAGACAAAGTGGTATTGATGAGAGAATAGACAAAGATAAATGGGACACAACAGACTCCTGAGGTAGATTTCCACAAACAGAGTGAGTTGATCTTTGACCAAAAAAAAAAAAAAATACAATCAAGTTAGAACAAATTAGACATCCATATGAAAAGAAATGAATCAAGACACAGACATTACACCCATCTGAAAAATTAACTTCAAATGAATTACAGACCTATATATAAAATGTAAAACTGAAAATCTCCTCAAAGCTAAGAGGAAAAAATCCTAGATGAGCTTAGGGTATGATGATACCTTCTTAGAAACAACATCAAAGACAAGATCCATGAAAGTAATAAGTTGACAAGCAGGACTTCATTACAACTCAAAACACCCACTCTGTGAAATTAGAAGACAAGCCCACACTGGGATTATATTACTTGCAGAAGATACTTCTAATAAAGGACTGTTATCCAAATTGTACAAAGAACTCTTAAAACTCAACAATAGAGAACCCAATTAAAAAATGTCGAAGACCTTGATTGTTCAAAGAAGATAGTCAGATGGCAAATACATATATGAAGGGGTGCTCCACATGACATGTCATCAGGGAAATGCAAATTAACACAATAGTGAGATACTACTACACATCTATTAAAATGGCTAAAATCCACAACACTGACACACCAAATGATGGTAAGAATCTGAAGCAGTAGACACATAGACCAAAGGAATAGAACAGAGAACCCAGAACTGGGCCCACAAATGTACGGCCAATTAATTTTTGACAAAGCAGGAAAGAGTAGCCAATGGAAAAAAAAAACTGCCTCTTTAGCAGGTGGTGCTGGGAAAACTGGACAACAACATGCAGAAGAATAAAACTAGACCACTTTCTTACACCATACACACAAAAAAACTCAAAATGGATAAAGGACCTACATGTGAGACAGGAAACCATCAAAACCTTCAAGGAGAAAGTAGGAAACTGCCTCCTTGACCGCAACAACAGCAATTTCCTACTCGACACATCACCAAAGGCAAGGGAAATGAAAGCAAAAATGAACTATTGGGACCTCATCAAGATAAAAAGCTTCTGCGCTGCAAAGGAAACAATCAAGAAAACTAATAGGCAACCAACGGAATGGGAAAAGATAGTTGCAAATGACATATCAGATAAAGGGCTAGTATCCAAAATCTACAAGGAACTCACCAAACTCCACACTCAAAAAACAAATAACCCAATGAAGAAATGGGCAGAAGACATAAACAGACACTTCTCCAAAGAGGACATCCAGATGGCCTACAGGCACATAAAACGATGCTCAACATCACTCATCATCAGGGAAATAAAAATCAAAACCACACTGAGATACCACCTCATGCTGGTTAGAGTGGCTAAAATGAACAAATCAAGAGACTATAGATGCTGGTGAGGGTGTGGAGAGATGGGCAGCCTCCTACACTGTTAGTAGGAATGTGAACTGGCACAGTGGCTCTGGAAAACAGTGTGGAGGTTCCTCAAAAAACTATCAATAGAACTCCCCTAATTCCCAGCAATGGCACTGCTAGGAATTTTCCCAAGGGATACAGAAGTGCTGATACATGGGGGTACATGTACCCCAATGTTCATAGCAGCACTGTCAACAATAGCCAAAACATAGAAAAAGCCTCAATGTCCATCAACTGAAAAATGGAATAATAAGATGTGGTTTATATAGACAATGGAGTATTACATAGCAATGAGAAAGAATGAAATCTGGCCACTCGTAGCAATGTGGATGGACCTTGAGGGTGTCATGCTAAGCGAAATAAGTCAGGCAGAGATGGACAGATACCTTACGTTTGCACTCATAGGTCTAACAGGAGAACAGGAGAAACCTAATAGAGGACCATGGGGAGGGGAAGGGGGAAAGAGAGTTGGGAAGAAAGAGGGATGCAAAACCTGAGAGACTATTGAATACTGAAAACGAACCTAGGGTTGAAGGGGGAGAGGTAGGGGGAAAAGAGGTGGTGGTGATGAGGAGGGCACTTGTGGGGAAGAGCACTGGGTGTTACATGGAAACCAATTTGACAATAAACTATTAAAAAAAAAAAAGAATGTGAAGCAGTAGGAACTCTCATTCATTACCTGGTGGCAATGTAAAGTGATACTGTTACTTTGCAAGATAGTGTGGCAGTTTCTTACAAAACTGAACATGCTCTCACAATCTAGCAATTACACTCCTTGGTATTTACTAAAATAAGTTAAAAATTCATGTTCACATAAAAATCAGAACATGGATGTTTATAGCAGCTTTATTCATGATTGCAAAAACTTGGAATTAACCAAGATATCTTTCCATGGGTAAATGGATAAATTCTGGTACATCCAGACAATGGAATATTATTCAGCGCTAAAAAGGGGGGGCAGGGGTGAGGAGAGTATAAAGCCATGAAAAGACATGGAGGAACTTTAAATGCAAATTGCTATTAATAGAAGTCAATCTGAAAAGACTCCAATCCACACTGTATGATTCCAACAATATGATATTCTGGATAAGGCAAAATTACAGAGACAATAATAAAAAGAACAGTGTTTATAGGTGCTAGTGGAGGGAGAAATGAATAGACAGAGCAAAGAGGATTTTTATGGGGGTAAAAATACTCTCTCTGATATTATAAAGGTTATTTGTTACTATATAACTTTTGTCCAAATCTATAGAATGTACAACATCAAGACTGAACCCTAGGTAAACTATGGACTCTGGGTGTTGATGATGTGTCAATATAGGTTTATACTTTGTCAAAAGTATACCATTCTGTTGAGTGATCTTGATAATGGGGAAGACCATGCATGTGTGGGAGCAGGTGATATATGAGAAATCTTTGTACCTTCCTCTCTATTGTATTATAAACTTGAAATTGCTTTTAAAAAAAAGTCTTAAAAGAAAGAAACTATCAAAAATCTTAAAGAAGTTCAATAAGTAATTGAAATGGGTAATTTGAGAACATGAAGGATTTGAGGATATTAAAAAATGGTTCAAGGGAAAATAGAGCTAATACTAGAGAATGAATACTTCTAGAAGGCAAATACGTGATATAAAAGATGAAATGGAGTTATTTCAAAATACAGGATGTGGAATACTTATGTGTCTCCCAGGCTTTGAAATCAGACTCCTAGGTCTAAACCTAAGCTTTGTCCATTGCTAGTAGTTATTCCATATATAAAATGCAGAGTAAATGTGCTTATCTCATTGGGTTGTTGTGAGGAATAAAAAGAAGTAATCTTAATAGAGCTGTGCATTCATTATTGATATTGTAATATTTACCATTAACATTATTTTTGAGCAAAAATGCAAAGAATTGAATATTATGAATGAAAGAAAAGACAACAGATGTGAATAGGGTTAGAAAATCCATATTTAAATATAAGAATTCCAAAAATAAAGGCAAAAAAAATTTGAGGAGAACCAATAATCAGAAAAAAATAATAAAAGAAAATTTCTGAGCTGAAGAACAAGTCAAAATTTTAAGAGCAAAACATTCTCGTGCAATCTCTAAACTCAAAGTTTAAGAGAAATTGTCAAAACTTCCAGAAATAATTAGTTTACATACCAAAAAATGATGATTATATTGTTATCAGGGTCGTGTTAAATGAAACATTAAATATATAAAACAATAGAACAAAATTTTCAGGTTTCTGAGAGTCAAAAACAAGACAAAAAATAAAATAAAGATGATCCTAGAACCTATACCTAAGCCAACGTATCCTTCCTCTGTCAGCTACAAAGAATTTAAGCACATTACTGTGTTGTCCTTTTGAGATACTTGTCATTTCCTCCTGCCATGGAACTCTATCTAGCAAAAACAAACAAACAAACAACAAAATTAAAACAAAAACAAAAAAAAAAACCCACTCCCTTTTCCCAATATTCATAATGCCTTTAAAGCTTGAAGAATCATTATATTAACTCCAAAATGCTTCTGTAGAAAATAACAGTCATGACATTCTGGAAAAGCCAAATCTATGGTGACGGCAAACAGATCAGTGCCTGTCAGTGGGTCATCAGTGGAGGGAACTCAATAGTTCAAGCACAGGGAATTATTTAGAGCAGTGAAATTTTTCTGTATGATATCATGGTAAATGAGCACTGAGCATTTGTTAAAACCCATAGAACTTTATGGCACAGAGAATAACCTTAATGTATGCAATTTAAAAAATCCTCTAAGAGGTTGAAATACCCCAGGAAAGAATGCATAATGTGAGAAAACAACCTAAATGGATTTCAAGTAGATGAAATGAGCTCACTGAGGGGTGGGGGAACAAGGCACCCACCTAAGTAAATTCGGAAATGAAGAGAGACTGTAAGACCAATGCAAGAGAACTGCACATTAGCAGTATATTCTAGCTGTTTCCCATGGGAATATGGGTGAGCACTTCTTAGCTACTATACACCTATACTCCAAATGAACAATTAATTAATGTATAGAAGATGCCGGGCAGCAGGTTTCTCATGGATCGAGAGGCTACATCTGAGCTAAGTGAGAAGGCTAGAATAAAGATGTAGTGATTGATTATATTGGAGACAATATAAATTTGTATTTAGATTGATATAGATGGTTACAAATAGAAATATTTATAGATATGTATATATGTACAGATCAGTATACACACACATATCCCCTAGTTCTGTCAGCTAAGAGATCCTACAGGCAGCAAAACCCCATTAGCAAGAAGCACACCTAGTGCCCAGATCTAGTTTCTTTACTAAAAGACACCAGGGGTCCTTGGAGAAACTGGTGATTCTAGGACTGGGTTGGAAAATACAACATGAGCCTGGGGCATCTTGTAGTACCAGAAATTAAAACAAAACAACAACAACAACAAAACAAAGTCTCCCCCAACCCCCACCAAAAAAAAGAAAAACAAAACAAGAACACCTGCAGTGATGGGAGCATGTCAAAGGGACACAGGAGTTCCCAGTGGCCAAAGCGGATACAGCTTGAGAACAAAATAAAGCAGAGCTGGATTATAACCCACAGTATAAAATAAGTAACAATTAGTCCATCCTGACCTAAATAAATGGTTAAATAAATTAGACAAGTCTATAGTGAAAAATTCCAAATAATTAATGTAGATATTCTACCCTTAAGAAGGAGTACACCAGCCTCTCCCTTCTTCAGTGTGAGCTGCAGACTGCCATTCCAAATTTCCCATAAGAAAGGGGGGGAAGAGTAACAAATCCGACAAACAGCACCTCAAGCCACGTGATCAAAATGAACATCACGGTGATGCTTCGTTTTGATAATACACACCTTTCCCATAATCAGATGTTAAGAGTCACAACACATTATGCCCAGTCTAATCATAAGAAAAACACCAGTTTAAATACGAATTGGTAGACATTTTACAAAATACCTGACCAATAATGCTCAACATCCTCCAGGTCATGAAAACCAAGGAAAGCCTGAGGAACTATCACAGCCAAGAGGAGGCCAAGGCGGCCGGACTGCTGTGACAGAAAAATGGTATTAGGGGAACACTGAAAATTCTGAATCAAGTGTGAACTTCAGTTACTAGTAACACATGCCATTGGTTAGTTAATTGTGACACATGTGCCAGACGGGCATGAGATGTTAGTGACAGGGAAATCTGGGTGTCGGCTATACAAGTACTCTTTATTCTATCTTTGCAATAATTACCATACCTCGAAAATGATTCTAAAATAGTTTAATAAATGCAATTTTAAAGATCTGTGTTCTCGGGGCGCCTGGGTGGCTCAGTCGGTTAAGCGTCCGGCTTCACCTCGGGTGATGATCTCACGGTTCGTGGGTTCGAGCCCTGCGTCGGGCTCTGTGCTGACAGCTAGCTCAGAGCCTGGAGCCTGCTTCAGATTCTGTATCTCCCTCTCTCTCTGACTCTCCCCTATTCCCACTGTCTCTCTCTGTCTCTCAAAAATAAATAAAGAACATAAATTTTTTTAAAAAAATCTGTGTTCTCTCTCTATATACATATAAATGTAATTATATCTGCACTAATATATATTTATTTTATATAATTTTATCTAATGTCCATGAGAAACTAGAATTCATCAAATCACATCTGTGAGAAGGCCAGAAAAAAAAAAAACTGTAAGAACTATTTGACATTACTCATTTGCAAGATAACAGAGAACAGTTCCCAAATACTTTAATTAAATTTTCTTTCTGGGTCTGGTACATCCATGATTCTTTTTTTTTTTTTTCTTGCTATTTAAAAAAAATTCATCAATCAAAAATGTTTAAGTAAGCATTATGCTCATAAAAGATGGAGCACATAAAAAGCAGGTTAAAAGATGAAAAGCCATATAGGAATCATTTTGAACCTAAGCAATAAAAGAAAAATCATTTAATACATGGGTGGCCCTAACCACTGGCATAGCAGCCTAGTTTCATCCTTTGCCTCTTGACCACAGTAAGACACTGAATATTTGAAGTCACACCGGTTATTTTACTGGTATTAAAACTTTCCAGAGTTATAATATTTTAAACTGTTTTTAAAGAATGTAAAGGAATGTTTAGAACTTAGAATAATAAATGTATCAAGCAGATATATATATATAGTTCTTTAAATAATCTAAAATAAAATCTAAAATATTTTCTAAAATTTTCAGTATTTAAAAATAAATGCTAGAAATTTCTTTAAAACTGCAACCGTATTGTTTAGAATTTATACAGAGGTTAATGTTATTTTGAATTTTTAAGAATAGAATGAAATCAAGTGTAGGCTATTTTTAAATTGCATAAGATCTCTTCCACAGAAATCTCTTACAGTCACTATGCTTGGAGTAATAACTTTAGTTTTTGTGTTTACAGGAATTTTGCTGCTGGGGGGGGATAATATTGAGAGTTAGATCGATATACTCGCTGGGTAGACATATGTGGTTTTAAATGCACATTTGGTGAAATGATTTTAAACAGCATACTGCTGTATTTTTTTTGCTAGTATATTTTTCCTTTAAATCTAAAAAATGCATTTCTTGACAAATTTCTTTAAAATGTTAGGCAACCAATGTACCACTTAAGTAAACAGTTTAATGTGAGCACAGAGAGCAATGAAGCTGATGTTGTATAATTAATTTCTTATAATCACTTTCATATCACCATACTAATTCTTCTGTTTTCCAGGGTTTCCAATTACAGAACCAAAAAGTCACTTCCAGTGTACAACACAGAAAATTTAGTTTCTTTTCATTTGTAAAGACATATAAATCTGATATAAATATCCTTAATTATATTCATATGTTTTTTTGCCATATCACGGCTGCTGACAGCTCTTCCAGGATCTTCCTTTGGGACTGGGAGCCACATGTTTATATGGTCTAGAGAAGTTTATGCAGTTTGTCCCCTGTTTGTTTACAGAATGATTACAAAGTCCTCATGCATTACTCTTATTTGAGTTTTTCCATTTCCCACACAAATATTTTTTTCCATGTTTGCAAGGCCACTTTCTTCCACGTTCATTGCTGAAAGCCAATAAAGTAATACCTGACAAATGTCTTTAGGTCTTCAGATACAGTTAGTAGAGCTAAGGAATTTCTCTACCACAATGGCCTAAAATGAATTGTCACTGTCTGTTGGGTTTAGACACCATCCAGTGAATATGTTACTAAGATATTCTTTAACCAGGGGCACCTTGCTGGCTCGGTCAGTTAAGCATCCAAGTCAGATTTCAGTTCAAGTCATGATCTCAGGGTTGTGAGACCGGGCCTGTGTTGGGCTCTGCAATGGGCATGGAACCTGCTTAAGATTCTCTCTCCCCACCCTAGCCCTCTGCCCTGCTCACATTTTCATTCTCACTCTCTCTCAAAAAATTTTTTTTAAAAAGATGCTTTTTTTCTTCTTTAACCAAGAAAGCATGAGGTGCTAGTGCACCATCTTGTAGGCTAGCTGTTACATGCACACATCTATTCTGATGGTAGAGAAGATCATGAGAAGCAGTGTATATATTCAATAAGCAGTATGGCTGACATGTTGTTAAATAGAATTCGGCCCTAGCAAATGATCTCATAAAATCAGTGGTCACATGATGACATGAGGAGGCTGCTACTGCTCCTTTAGCAGACACTTTCAGTCTCAATATTAAAATGGCTCAGAGGCCCTCCCCCTCCCCGCCCAACCTGATTTCCCAGCAGGCTTCTCTTCCTACCTTCTGCTTCAGCTGCACTCACTCTCCTGCAGTCTTCTAAAGGCCCACACTCCTTCCCATCTCAGCACACTTATGTGAAATGGTCTTTTTCTTTCCTTCTTTCAATCTAGTTAATTTCCACTCATGTTTCAATGGAATCATCACTTCCTCCTGCAACCCTCATTGATCTCCTCAACTGGCTCCTATCTGCCTGCCACAGACTCTGAGAGCTATGCACTCCTCCTTCACAGCACCTACCACACTTTCAAATATATAAAGTCTTCACAAGTGTGAAGATCAGATAAATATCTGTCTCTCTCTTTAGATACATGGAATTCAAACCTGGGCAAAATCCAATAAACTGTGCCTGGTGCAGGTCCTTGCCTAGAGTAAGTGCTCAATGAACCACCACAGATGGAATGCATGTGTCTATGTAGATGTATTTGGGTGAAGAGGGAACAAAAGCATACTTTGTAATTGTCGCTAATGAGTATGTAATATATAGAATATCATCTGAAAATGTTTTTGTTATAAAGCATTTAATACATTTCAATTTCCTTTTCAAACTGTTGACAAAGACCTAGAATATTTGAGTTTAAGGGAGGAAGAAAGAAAAACGGTATCAGGAATGCAATTACTGGAATTACAGAAATGCAGCATTTAGTGATTGGATATTTTTCTTCTAGTATCAACTTGGAGAAGTGGACAGGATTTCAGGGTGGGTTCTATCCTCACTCAATACTATCCGCCTAGATTTTTGTTGATGATAACTTTTACTTCACATTTTTCAATACCATCTTATGTTTTAATTACGTCAACATTTGTTCATTGTCTGCCTTTCCCATCATAACTTAAGGTCCATGAGGATGAGACCATTCTTCATTTTATTCACCTCCGGATCTTAATTCCTAAAACAGAGCTTGGCATGGGGTAGGCACTGAAAAAATAATGTCTTTAATTAATTGATGCATACTTAATCTCAACTTGGTGAATTAAGATATGCATGGGATTGCTAGTACTAGCTGAAAACTGGCTCAAAGTTTCCCTATAAAACTTCTGTTTGATTTCAGATTCTTTCTCTGATATAGGTAAAGATTAATTTTAACATGCTTAAATTGCATAACTTATAGTAATAAATGTTTAAAAACTCACTAAAAGGTATGTTTTATAAACAGTGAGTTATTGCATTCATACAGATAATTTTTCCTAGACTTACTACAGCTGTTTAAAATTTTAGATGATACAAAAAGGAATAAGAACTATCCATAATAAAGAATAGGCCATGGAGCTGACAAAGTTATGCTCAGAATGATTCTTGCAAGGTCTTTACTATTCTCTTTATAGAAAAGGCTCACTAACCCAATTAAAATTCCCAATCTATGATATTCAAGGTGATTTCCTACTTAGCAGTTGATGGCTGGTTTCTATTGTCTTTCATGCTACATTTGGTTCCTGAAGGGGAAAAACATTCATATGGTTCAACATAGAAGAACAATGGGAAAAAATAAAAATGCTTCCTTAGGAAGCATCTGACAGGAAGAATAATAAGAGGAGGCAGCAAGGTCTGGAGCAAAATGTCAGTCATGAATGATTGTAGCTGTCCCTTGGCATAGTGCTGTTCATGAGAGTTGATAACCATTCAATGCAAACAGAAGAGCTGTGTTTTATGACAAAATTATTGGACATAACTCAGTTTTCTGTCTTCCTTGAGGGGTGGGAAATAATGAGAGAGAAAATAAAACAAATAGATGAGTGTAAACAGCAAATGAATAGCAAACGTAAGCCTGGATATTTGTACAAATTTTTCATCCCCCCAAAACAGCAGTATACACTGTTTATAAAATGTGAATACAAAACTCTCAGTAGAGTATTAAAAGTAATATCCTTAATTCAAAATCCTCTAAAAATTAGTACTGTTTAATGAACACAAAATACAACGGATAAAAGTATTACTGCTCAGGAAAGAATATTTTATGTATATGTAAGGAGTGGGACAATTTTCTTGCTTGAATAAATCACTGGATTCCTCAAGACAGGAAGAACATTTGGTATTTAACAGACAAGTAAAAAAAATGCCCAAACTTTTACTCTCAAAGTATATTAATGAAATAAAAGATAGATTAAAAAAAAGATTACAAGCCTAAAATGTGAGCACAAAAATGAAAGAGCAAACTAATATGAAAATTAAGTCAATAAAAAGAGAGATAAGACTAGCCATTAATTCACACAGGATAGAAATTAAATAGGATAAACAATAGTTTATTAATTAGAGATTAAAACCCCAACATGATAATATGAACTTATTCATTTTTCTACTTATTTAACCCATATATTGAGCATTGACTCAAAGTCAGGCATCCTTCTACTTTCTGATACAATGTTATAATGATAGAAACAAAATTTTAAGTTTGTTCTGCATAAACTCAAAGGAAGCATGTTTAAACTGCTAACTACACTTTAATATGCCATGATGCATGTGAGGACAAGTAATGAAATCTGAATAGATATGATTCACATGAATGCTGTATTTTAATTCCAGTCAATTATTTTTGGGTATCCTTTATATGTCATTAATTCAACTGAGTGTCAAGAAGAAAAATAAGAAGTGAAAATTTAAAGGGCTCACAAATAAAAGAAAAGAAAAACACCAAATATATTGCACTTGAGCATGAGCAAATTCCATTGTGTGACAAAAAAGAGTACAGTGCTTTGGAGAGGTTGCAATAAAATGAAGGGCCTGTGTGAAATTAGCAAGGTCCATTAAATGATGTAGCTTTTGAATTGAACTTTGAAACTTGAGCAAAATACCACTAAGAGCATAAAGTATATGAGAACATTCCAAGCAAAGAATACCACATGACTAAAAGCGCTGGCATATAGAAATATTTGAATATCTTGGGAACCTTGAATAGTCTGATGTGATTAGGATATCTAAAGTGAGTTAAAGGGATCCCTGGGTTGCTCAGTCAGGTTAGGACCCAACTCTAGATTTTGGTTTAGGTTATGATCCCAGGCTGTGAAATCGAGTTCTGCATCAGGCTCCACACTGAGCATGAAGCCTGCTTGGAATTCTCTCAGTTGCTCTGCCTTTCTTCAAATCATGTGCATTCTCTCTCTCTCTCTCTCTCTCTCTCTCAAAAAAAAACCAAAACAAAACAAAACAAAATCTGAGAAAACAAAGCAAACAAAAAAAACAAAAAAAACAAAATCTGAGGAGTTAAGACTAGCCATATAGACTAAGTCCATATTATGGAAAGAGTCTTTAATGCCATTGTGAGAATTTAAGACTCAGCTCTATAGCCAATGGGGAGCCCCTAATAACTATTAAGTAAGGGAGTAACCTAACCAGATCTGCTATAAAAAAAAAAAATCTTCCCTTTACTAAGTACAAAGAGCTGAAGGCACTGGGAAGGATGGATTCATGAGAACCAATCATGAAGTTATGGAGAAAAAGAAATAAAATATACAAGTGGGTTGGGATAGGGTAAGGTCATCAAGGAGGTATGAAATTTGAGGAACAGTGGCTGAGGGGGTCTGGGAGTAGGCACTGCTTTACAACGAACAGGAAACTGGATGGGCTACATGGATGACCCAGCTGAAATTGGATTTCATAAATTCATTATGAAACTGATCGATGTAAGTGCATCGCTTTCTCAGTAGCCTGAAACTAAGAACTAGAAATCATTCAAAGATTTTTGAAAATATGAAGGTAAAATGTAGAGAGAAGAGTTCAGAAAATTTATGACTACAACATCTATTAGAAGAAGCCGCATGTTCAGAGACTAGGTTCTGGATACAGAGCGACTCTTGAGTTTTAGTTACGTTACTTACTAGTGTACGACCTTGGGAAGGTCGCTCCATTTATTTTGGCCTCTCCTTCCTTAGCTGTAGAGTGGAGATGACAGCAATACTCACTCATAGTCTGTTATTTCAACCCTTTGTGATCAAATGTGGTTTTTGTTCAGAATTTTTCAGATTTTAGGAAGACATTACAGTATGCATACCATACGTTAGGTGTATATCCAGTGAGTCATAGTCTGATGTTATTAGAATATCTAAAGTGAGTTAAAGGGACGCCTGGGCTGCTCAGCCAGGTTAGGACCCAACTCTTGATTTTGGTTTAGATCATGATCCCAGGCTGTGAAATCGAGCTCTACCTCAGGCTCCGCACTGAGCATGAAGTATAATAAGATATATGAATTTATATCTATACATAATAAGATATATGAATAATTCAAAAGAAAACATGACTATTTATGTTCAATGAAATAATTAGACTACAAATAGCCTCTTCTCAGTTTGTGTCAGGTGTTGATGTCAGATGAGTAAAACACATTGTTTTTAATTTTCAGAGTTTTTTAGATTTTGAATTTAAGGTTAGGGAAGTGTGGACCTGTGGCATCCACTATGTAAGGTTATAATGATTAAAAGAGATAATACATGTAAAGTATTTTGCAGATCACCAAGCATATGGGAAACAAAACTCTTATGATGAGGATGACTGTGGTCATCTAAAGGATGAAGAAGCAGCATCCAAGATTAGGAGAATGAGGACTTGGAGTCACCAGGAGATAGAAAATAATGTTTAGTATCTAGAGAAAGAAAATGATAGATGGTAGTAGTTAGAGATTAGAATTTCAGAATTAAAGAATGGAGAATTAGAAGAATTTTAGGTAAAATAAAATGACTTTTGAGCAGTTGCCTTGGTGGGAAATCTGAAGACATGGGAAAAAGGAGATAAGGAATACTTTTGATGAAATCCACCAGATGTAGAACCTGAAGTTAATGTCCACTAAATCTTTTAGAAACCATCCACTCACCTCCAGACTGCCAGTACTTCATCTCCCAAAGTCCCTCTCCCCACCCCAAGAAGACATAACTGTAGGAAGGGAAAGTAATGTGGGGTCAGATTTGTGTTCCACAGTAGGGTCGCTGACCTAGAACACTTGACATTGGTCAGAGATTCTGGACAGGTGATGAGAAGGAGTTCAAGTATCTATAGCTCCTAATGTTTTTAGTTCAGGAAATTACTGCATGTGATTTGATATTTGGTCTGTTTGCATATGTTTACATATAATTTTAGTATATTTATTTATCTTATTGGGATGAATTCCTTCAAGGGAAATTCCATGTCTTGTTTCTCTGTGTTCCTCTATCAAAGATGCCACATAAAATATCTCCTACATAGAATTATAAATAAATTGAACCTTTTTTTGCTTTCATGTATACATACATACTGTGTATGAATTATAATAATATTAACATAGTAATACCTATAGTTATTCTGAGGTCTTAGACACAGTCTTATGCTAAAAAACAACCCTGTTAATTCCCTTTATTAATTCATTTTATAAATAAGAAAACAGTCTAGTAGTTAGGAAACTTGAAGTTGAGCACACATAGCGAACAATTTAGGGGAGAACTCAAATTTGTCTAAATCTAATACCCATGCTGACACCTACTACCTGCACTTGGAGAGCTATGCTAACAAAAGGCCATCTGGAAGACACAGTGTATGCCCTTTCTAAGCCAAATGTATTATTTATCGGTAACAACATTCACTCAGTAATCTATTTTCTGTACATTTTAATTGTTGAAATGCTAGAGTAAGAACTAAAAATGAAAGTTTGATTTGGTTTAGCCTTTCAATTTAATATATGTATATAAAATAATTTTTATATATAAATTTTATATATAAATAAATGTTTATATAATAAAAATTATAAATTATATAAATTATATTATAAATGTAATACGAGAGCCATACTTAGGTTTAATATTAAAGAGCTGTGTGTGTCCCTTCAAGGCTTGGGCAATAGCACTGAGACACAAATGCCCATTTGTAGTGGGTTAATTACTCAACAATAGGTGGTAAGAAATTTACCAGGGAGAAAAGAACACTACATGTAAGAATAATTATCACATATCTTTACTGGCATTATTGTTCCAAAATTTAAAAAATAGAGATACTACGGCATAACAAGATAAAATTAAGTGATAATCTTGTGGTGAAGAAAAAGCTTATAGTAAAAATTAGGTAGATCCTAGCACACTGACATAGATGTCAGCCATTGAGATTCCACATGGCCACATTCATTAGTGAAAAAGAAGCTGCGCGCGCGCACACACACACACACACACACACACACACAGAAAAGAGGAACATAATTAGAAACATATTATGTGAATATGTTAGAGAATAAAAATGATATAAAGTTCTACCCGTAGATTTGAGATGCCAGAGTTTCTTCTCATTTATCAAAGGCTGAAGATTCCAAAACTCCATGTGGACTTAGCAGAAAAAACAATTAGAGATGTCTTCCATGAGACTTGGATGGGAGGGTAATGCTGCTCTTTCTCTTAAACCACAGGGTCAATGATAGAGGAATTACAGTCTCTCACTATTTTCAAATCTGACTCAAGTATTTTGAGCTTTATTTTGAGTTCAATGGAGTGTAACAGAAATAACCCAGTTCTCTACTAATTAGACATGTTTTTAACCAATGTGAGCCTTGTTTTCTTTATGTGAAAAGGAAATCTGTCATATTTACTTTGTCTTTTGTGAGAATTAGAGATTGAGCACTTGAAGCTTGTAGCACAATGCCTGGCATGTAGGACACATGTACATTTTACCAACATATTCACACATGAATACTTAAGATTTGTAGTAGTAAATAAAAATAGATTTGTAAAATAGAAATTATCATTGTTTAAACAATATCATTCCTCATCCTCTTTTCTTTCCAGTGGGATGTTTTGGGAGAAAGAGATGAAGAAAAATAAAAATAAGAAATACCTATAAATACAAATATGTAAATATGAGATCTATAGATCTCTCTTCAGTCTCAAGGACTAGTGCTCTAGCATTCCTGGGGGAGGGGAGACTAATAAATGAGCAGGTAGCTTGTGAGTCGAAGGTCACTCTAAGAACACCACGGTTACCCTGTAATCAGCCTGCTGCTGGATGCCCTGGACCACAGAGGTCTACACATTTGTCCTGTCAAGAATTAGACCCAAAAGACCGCTATCTTTTCCCTCTTACTTCCTTCTGCAGTTCTAACCGTCTCAGGAGAATGCCTGCAGCTCCTTTAATACAATAGACCAAAGAGGCACAAGGTCATTCACTTCTGCTCCTCCACGCTTGCAGTTCACCACAGCCCTCTAAGAACAGTCGTATCCTCCTTCGGATTCCACATTTTTTGGGAACCACTGAAAGCATATCTATGTGTAGGCATGCATACACATACGTGTGCACACAGACACAAATGTATACACATGTAAACACCTACCACCACACCGTGTATGAACATACACATATGCATATCCACCAGAGCCTTTTCAGTGGTACTGTTCCTCGAGAGTCCCCAAAGCTATTCTCTTTCTCATAGGGTGAGTCACTAAAGATGAAAGAAGAGGGGAGAGCTCATGAGTAACAGTAGCAGGTGAAGACCAAACTGAGGTGAAACCAAAATAGGCAGCCAAAACTCTATTAGTGAGGTTAAGAATGAGACTGTTTTTTTTTAAGGACCACTAAAAAGAGGGGGGTAGGTTACATTGTCATTTAACAGCTGTTTTAGGACAGATCACCACTGCCTTGGAAAATCACTCTGGCAGATGAAGAAAGGGAAGACAGAGCCCCCAATAATTTTTTAATGATGTGATTAAATATACAACTACAATGTTTACAAAGACAACCCCCGAAGTAATTCATGTCAACCATTAATATATTTTCAGAAAGTGTTCCTCCTGTTCTAGTGCTACTTTCTTCCTTTGTGGCTTTTTTAAATAGTCCACTCTTAGAATCTTGACCTCCAGTTTTAAAGAGCCACCCATTTTCACCCACATCTCCAAAATTCTCTGATATCTGATGTTAATCTGGTTGCTGGCCAAGGAAATTCAGCTCCAAATTTTGTCGCTTTTGGACGAAGGCCATTTCCAGACTTAGAAAGAACTCATGATTTTTAAGCCAAATGTTAACACTGAGCATCACACACCACTGGAGGAGCTCCTAAATACAAAAGTAGGCAATCGTGAATTGTCAATTTTGCAAAAGCACCAAATGCATTTCTGTAATATTTTAATTGTATGCTGAAAAGAACTTTAGCTTTGATTTTTGAAATGTCTTTGTAAAGAGGCAGATCTCGTAGTAATGTATGTCTGTGTGTAGGACAATCAATAATGTCTCTTTTTTTTGTACCGCTTGAGGTGAAATTAGTTAAGATTACATTTGTTAAGATTACGTTAAGGAACAACTGGCATAATTCCAGAAATAGGAGCTCAATTTCCAAACTCTTGTTTCAATTCATTTAATTAAATATATATTCCAAACAAATTGATTTTCTTTGCCTTTGCTCTTCTGCGGACTCTACACGTTCTATCAATCTCTTCTTTGACTTATTTCATTTATATTCTTAGGTTGTCATCCCTAATTAGATTAATGGCCAACATAAATGATCCACATGACATAATCATCTCATTTCATTCTTGTGATATTTGTCAGCCTCTTCCTATGTCACACAGTGTTCATGGGTAGGATGGTTGTCCTTATGCTGATTGAAATCAGATCCCCTGCTGCATCCTGGCCTGCATGAGCAGCAGAAGGAAGTGCTTCAGGGTGACACGAAGCTGCCAATTAAACAAGTCTCCTTTCAGTTTTGTTAATAGTTAGGCTCTGGGCATCATGTGTGGAAGGAATGCACAATCCTTCTCCCATGGCCCCATTCCATTGATTTCTCCTCTCCTCACTCTTGGCTTCAGGGGCAGTGCTTTATCCACATGGCGACCTGCACTGGGGTCTCTCAATACTCTGATATTCTTCTGTGGCCACTCAAAGTGCCACCTGCTCTACATTTCTTGCAAGCAGGATACTCATGATTTAATGCATTTAGTTTAAACCTTGATATCATCATTCACATAGAGTACTTCATCGTAGGCTGTTTTTTTTGTTTTTTTTTTTTTGTTTTTGCATACTAACTTTTAAGCCTACTATTCCTAAATCATGGTCATTTGACTTAAAATAGACTATTTTACAAGTAGTAGAAATAATTATTATAATACTTGTTCACGGAGTTATAGTAAATTTCTGTCTCCAAAGAAATAGATTGAGTAAAACTTAGTAAATAGGATTGCATTTATCACAGAATGTCAAGAATATAAAATATGTAGATCTATGCTTTGTTGGAACAATATAAACAATTACCACCTTATAAAATCTTCCAAGCCAGATTTAGCTGAACTTCATATAGCAAACACTAGGCTTCATGACACTTCTTCAATCGGAATGAGCACATTATTTTTTGGCTGAATCTCTCATTGTTTCCATCCTAAGGGGCCTCCTCCTATCTGACAGCATAACCCAGCAGCCATTGAATACAGAGTGAGCACGGCAAGGGCTCGAAAAGTGCATCAGGGGCTTGGCTGCTTAGGAGAGGATTAGTTATGATCACAACAAGTGAGGGTAGAGCCTGGTTAATGATGGAATTGCCCTAAATTGGAACAGAAAGAAGAGTGCAGACCCAGACTACTTCTCTTGGGGGTATACTTGAAGTACAAGAGTAAAGAATGAAAATGCTATCATTACTCCACACTTTGCATTTCTCATAGAAATTTCCAGCCCAATTAGTGAGGCCTCATAAACTTCCCACATTGAAGGGAAAATGGAAACGCAGACAAATAAACTTTAGGAAAGAATTCTAGATAGGAAGTAAAATCCGGCCTAGAAGATTATATAACATAGTAATTATTCTACATTGTTCCAATAAACCATAGATCCAGACTCTTCTACATCTCATCATTGGGTATAAAAATGCATTCTCATTTGTTAAATTCACCTTAAATCTGAATCTTTGGAGTCAGAAAGCAATTACCACTCTATGCACAAATACTATGGGGTAATAAGCACAAATATTATGGGGTAATGATTATCTTTGTCATTCTTACATTCTAAAGTGATGTCTCATAAGCCTTCAAGTTTTTATTTCAGGACCTCTCCAAATATTGTAGGTCCTCTGGTTGTAGTCTATGTGTTGTTATGTTTATTTTCCATCTATGACATTTTTAATACCTAAAACATATTTATCTTGCTAATACTTTTATTATGGTTTTGTTTGAAATTCATTTCTCATGCATTGATTACTATGTTCTGGCATAAGGGAGTTTTATTGATCATAAAATTGCAAAGATATTACACAGTGACATTCCATCTCACTGGGCTTCATCGTCAATTTTACTAAATATTCTTAGTGCCGACATGAGGTTAGAAAAGAATATAAATTGGGCAGAACCCACATAGAAACAGTGAGTCTTCTTTAAAGGCTAAACAAATGGATTTTCTTTCTCCAAATTCGTCCTGGAAGAAATGCTGTTTTTCTACACCAGTATCTTTATCAGCCTTCCAGAGGATTTGTTCACTACTGGGATCATTCACTGTTCTTTGTTGTGTTTTAATTATTTTTTTTGTTGCATCATCAAAGGCAATTTGCTACAGATGGGTCCAGTCATATGCTCCTTCCATCCTTCTTCTTGGCACAAACTCACTAACTTTGGCTCTGGTCTTTGAAATCCCTGTAACTAAGCCAAACTTTCTACATGTCTTTCAAGTTAAGGGTTTTAACCCTGTCCTGGTTTCAAAGAAAGAAAAAAAGATGCAATAACAGTCTTCCTTTGAAGACTGGGAGGAATATGGTGAATTATAAAAATCTTCTTTATGAGTTACTGACGAGCCAACACTCAGAGTGGATAAAAATCAGTGATATTTCTAACCATAGTAATTTGAATGGGATATACAGGATATGTTAACAGAGCAGCAATTAACCACTGCTGCATTTGGTCAAATTTACAATGATAAAATGTGTTTCTTTCTTATACCTGTCAGTGTATAAAGCTTTTAAACATTCTCTAATCCTGGAGTGATTATCCAGGGACATAGTAATTATAAGACTTTGGTGTCTATAATGTCTTATATTTATTCACTGTGGCCTCTAACCAAGAATTAAAAGTGCCCTCTTTTAAGACTGTCTTGTCCTACAATGACCCCAAGTGAATCAGGTGCTACTTGTTTTTCCTTATTTAAGTTAGTGAGTTTCTTTGCACATCTCCAAAGCCAGCATTATAATGTCAGTGCTCAGAACCAGAGTGCACTAGAGAGCCAGGGTTAAAATCCTGGTTCTCATTTGCAGAATATCTAGAGTACAGTATGTTACAAATTCCAGGTTCAAAACACATACATGCAAACACACATGTACGCATGCACACACACACACACACACACACACCAGAAACATTTATGGTGACAGAAAAACATAATAATAGTTTATTATTGTTTTGAGAGGTTTGGAAAAGAAGCCCTTTGAGACACGGAAATAGCCCAGAATCTTTCCCATTAACTTAGCTACTGTTTCCTGCATATCTTTAGTAAGATTTTTCTTAATCTTCGAGAATCCATAGTGGATCAACAGATAGAGCCATTCTGCAAATATAACAGAGCGTACCGAGGTAAGTTATGTGGATGAAATAAAAATGAATGAAAAACGAAAGTAAAGTAGTCCTACAGTTTTTTTTTTGAAGAAAATGCAATGTGAACATTCGATATTAGTGGTAAAGATGATGTCACACTCCTGTATATACTTTGTAGTTTCTCATAGAAGGTTTGTTGTGAGACTTTGGACATATCACTGCACTACATTTGTTTAAATCTTCATTCCTGAGAATTTCTGCAAAGAAAATGTATCCTTTTATTTTACAGCATTGCTATCCAACATGGACGCCAAAGATGTGATCCAGTCAAAGAGAATAAATGCAGAGAAGACCGTAAGAGACACAATAATAATAGGGCTTTCAAGACAACATGCTCCATTTCTAGCCGAAATGTGATTAATTGACTTGTAACCCAGACCATAATTGACTGGTGAACATTAGTTAAATATAGGGATAACTTTGGAGGAAACTTGCCCTTCTCTTCTTCATACCCGATGAAGAAAACAGTGATCCCACAAATAAGATACCATGGAAACAAATACGTGATTGCTCTTTCTGTAGATAACGTCTCTTATTCACATTTGATAGAAAGCAGGGAAACTAACACTTCATTTCAGGTCTTCTTTTTATTCTTTCCCTTCCTAATAACAGCACTGTATTTAGTCCACTGATCCATTCAATAAACATTTGTCGTGCCTGGCCCTGAGCCTATGAATAAGGAAAGTTCCCTGGCTTTAGGAGCTCAGAGACTATGGGAGAAGATATCAACATATTACATAATATAAAATACTACAACTACTACAACTGAAGTATGAGTTAAACAGGCCACCTGTTTCTGGCTGGAATATTTCATGGAAGTCGAGCTACTGAATTGGCTTTGAAGAATGAGTGATTTTTTTTTATTTGAAAGAAATAATATTCCAAGAGGACCATGCATAAGACTATGAACATCACAAAGGACCATGCATTACTGAGGGAAATGTAAGTATGAATAGACCAGGGTGGCTAGAATATGGACCATGTGGGACTCAGCTGTCAGTGGAGAGAGTGGGAAAACAACGCAGCTCGCTGGGGAAGGCTGTGCATATTAAAACCATTTGAGTTCATCCTCTAGGGTTATAGGAGTCTGCCAAATAATTCTGAATAATGAAATGAACTGATCACATATGTGCTTCAGAATCCTGCCTTTTGTGGATGCAGTGGAGGCAAATGGACAGAGACTGCTATCCTAGCAGCGAAGGAACATGCGAAGATAGAATGTAGAGGGGCCAGTCTCGGTCTTTGTGTGATGAAGACCTGACCTAAGATGTTGGCCATAAGGAAGGAGGAAATTATAAAAGGCTTATGGGTTAAATTAGTAAAAAATCATGACCAATTTAAGAAATGAAATATACACTTGTTTTCCTCGCATTTATGGATAAAGAGACATGGTCTCTATATGACTCTGAAAAGAAGCTTTTCATCATGTTTAATGTATAGAATATGACAAGTCTTCATTTTATAGTAATTTTGGTAATTAGAAACATGCCTAAGGAAAGCCAAATGATCATAACAGTGTAGCTACCATCCTACTCTGGAATTATTATCGGTGATAGTAAACAACTTGGACATTATGGAAAGCACTAGAAACCAACATATATTATAATTTTACCACATGTTAGATACTAGAGTGGGTGTTAGAGCTTATTTAAAGAATAAAACCTTAACCCCAACCTACAAATTGCTTATGCTAGAATTCCAAACAAAATAAGGAATATACCTAAAAAATAGTGACTGAGGTTAAAAAATACAATCTTTGTTTTTTGTGAGGTTTTTTGTTCAGAATCTTCTAAACTATAACATTAATATTTGAAACCAATGCATACGTGTGTATAGGGGTGGTGGTATGCATTTTATCCACCTGTCTCTATTATCTAGCTAGGTGAATATATCTCTTCTTTATTTTGAGAGAGAGAGAGAGAGAGAAAGCGAGCATGTTGGGGAGAAGGTCAGAGGGAGAAAAAGAGAATCTTGATGCAGGGCTTGATCCCGTGAGCCTGGGATCATGATCCAAGCTGAAATCAAGAGTTGGACACTCAGCCAACTGAACCACGGAGGCATCCCTGAATGTATATATCTCATAAGCACCTACATTATGATAGTTTACCAGCATATAGTTATCTAGGGGGATTTACATATATCCTGAATCTTGGCATTCTTTGTAATGATAATATTCATAAGGCCATGAATATACAATTGCTAAGACCTTTCTTAAGTGACTTTATTTGCCTTAAGAAAAATTAATCCACAGGGCAGGGGTCTACGTGTGCATGTGTTTGCTATTGTAAGTCCAGTGTCAAGCACATAATAAGTACTAGGTAAACATTCACTGAAACACAAGGAAATGGTAACACTATACTACAAATGTACATGATGTGATATGTAATGTAATATATATGTTGTCTATTTTATCTATGTAACTATCTACTGTATATGTATGTATCTATCATCTCTCTATCATAACTTTGAAATGAGATCTCTGTACTCTACACTGTAGCAAAGAGATGAATAAAAATAGCAGAAAAAATAACTGCACAAAGCATAAATTAAAACAAATGGGGTCAATCTAGGAAAAAAGCATTTTTATTCATTTAAGCCTATTCATGAAAGCATATTCTATCCATTCAAATATGCTATGTGTGCATATTTAACTTTTAGATATTTCTGTTTATGTAAATTATTATAGAAAGGTTAATTAACTACTGTACTTAAAAGTGAATTTGTTTCATTGCCTAGAGCTAAGACTGCATTTATTTTAGAGTTTATTCCTCCTGCCATACTGATACATCAATTGAATTCAAAGAATATTAAGCACCAATTTCTCCTTCTTGTTGTGTGATAAGTCATGACAAATATAAAAGTATAAAATGCAATTTCAGAAGTAAGTATTTACAACCACTCCGGGGAAGATTAGTCATACATACATGAAGATTTAAAAAAATGAGGGAGCGTAAAAGCATGCATCAAAATCAAAGCTTAATTTGGATATGTTAAACTAACTGGAAATCAAATTTGTTAGGTAGTTGGATGGGGAACAGCAGAACAGTGGACATTTAAACTCTGTGAAAGGACAAAGCAACATAAGGATACATGAAAAGACAAAATAAGGAGACAAAGATCATGCCCCGAGGTCACTCTGTATTTTACAAGTTGAACAGAGACAGAAGCCTTTGGAAAAGGATTTGAAAAGGAAAAGATGGAGGTGTTAGAGTAAAAACCATTAAGGTATCGCATCCTGTAAGCTAAGAAAAGAAAAAAGAAAGTGTTTTAAAGCAGGGATGGACACAGATGTCGAATCCTGCAGAGCAGCCAAGCAATTTGGGCATAGAAAAGTGTTAATTGGCTTCAGTGAGATAAAACTGGTAACCTTTCCAAGAGAAGATTCAGTGAAGTTTCAAGGGGTGAATCCACGTTGGAGAAGTGACAGCGGGGAAGCCAAACAAAGAGATGGTAACTGAAGTAAGAAATGAGATAGGGGATTTTTAGAAGACATCTGCGTGCTGACTTGATGACACAGTGAGAGGGTAAGGCTGAAGAGACAGGAGAATGGACGCTCCCAAGGAAGCAAACAGAGGAAGAGAAAGATCACAATCGAGAAAAAATACGTGGATGGTAATGAGAGCAACTGTCCAAGGGAAGAAGGTGACCGATGATTACTGTCAACCACTGAGAGCCATTTGCAAGGATTACAGGTTTGAATTTTCCTCCCCCCCCCCCAACCTGGGCAGTAGGCACTGATGAATATATATGAGCAAATGAGAACTGTTAGAATTTACATCAATGCAGACTAATCTGGTAGAGGATGTCAGGGCTTCCCTGTGGCAGCCAGCCTCCAGAGTGGCCCCTAATCCCTACCCAGGTGGTAAAAGACTCTGTGACTCCTGCTTTGCTCCCTTGGGCAAACTAGTTGTCCCAGCAGTGCTTTCCTACAAACATACAGACAATTTGTTTATATCCAGAAACAAACAACACAGCTTCCCTTATTTAGATTATTTTCCCTTAAAACCCTTATTCAATTAGTAAATAAGTAGTTGAGTGTCTCTTTTTACTATAGCCATTTCCTGATGCTTGGAATTCAATGATGCCCAAAACATACAAAAAATAATCCCTGACTATGTCAAAGCGAGTTAATTGTTCAAAGATCATAAAAACCACGAGCACACCCTTTCCTACTGGCAGTGTTACATAGCCAGGGTTTTTTTCATGTCCTAAAATTCTTTTCTTATCCCCATTAAATATGAAAACTATCCTAGGACCTTTTAGAAGATAATTCTCATGTGGAAGTCTGCAGAAATCACCTACTGCCTAGGATCTCTTTCTTAAAAGAGTACATTCATGAATTAAAAAATGAGCAAAAACAAAAACAGCCATTAACATGGTCTGGTAACTGGTATAAGTCCTATTAAAAAATTTCTGCTTTCCTGTCTGATACACATTTAGAAATGGCATGTTGATTGCCATTTATCATGTTTAAATATGCAAATTTACCTCAATTAGCCTGTAGACAGTGTAATAATGCATTATTTATGAAAATACAAATAATTTTAACTAATAAAGTAAAAAATTAGAGAGATTATATCTTTAAATTATTAATTTTGTCTAATAACTCAGAAGGGGGAATCCCAATACCATTAACTATTTTTCCAAAAGTTTATGTAACCAACCAACCAATTCATTTAAATGAATACAGATCATATATTGATTTGAAGATATGGTCAAGGCCCAAAGAGAAAAATCCTTTTATGAGGCGCTTGGGTGGCTCAGTCGGTTAAGCATCTAACTCTTGATTTTGGCCCAGGCCATGATCTCACTGTTCATGAGTTCAAGCCCCATATAGGGCTCTGGGCAGCACAGAGCCTGCTTGGAATTCTCTGTTTTTTCTTCTTTCTCTGCCCCACCCCCATTCACATATACTCCCAGGCCTGCACACACCTTCTCTTAGAAATAAATAAATATTAAAAAAAAAAAAAGAAAAGTCCTTTTCTGGCTGTGTTTCATTAGTACATGTGCTCAGCTGGTGGGTCATCCATCGGGGTAGCTAATAAGGCTCTTATCTTTTCCACCCAAGTTCTGTCTACCCTGTCCATCTCCTGTTGGGCATCCTCTTAAATTTAGCTGTTGGACTCAGCAGATTGGATGAGCCATCCTTCCATGTCCACAGTACCTGACTCAGAGGCCTTCTTCCCATTCCAAACCTACTTCTTTGGTTTTGAGGATATAATGTTATTTTTGGTAAGAGGCCATAGTGTCCCACAACCAATTCCATAAAGCAGTTCACCAGAACCTTCATAACATCTTAAGTCCTATGGTTTTGTCCAGAGCTCTGGGGCAGATGAATTTGAACATGGAATTGGGAAGTGCCAAGATTTGAGTTTCTCAGTTAGAGACATGAGTCAATTAAAAGGACAGGGTCATCAGTGTGAAAACCTGGAACTCTGAGCTCAGATACTGAAGTCCAGTCAGAAAAACAGAATAAAACAAACAAATATATAACAGAAAAAAAAAAGAGTAAGTCAGAAAGGACCTTCCACTGTGGAAGTAAGGGGGAAAATAAGGAAAATATAACAAAGTAAAATAGATAACATTAATCCAAAGGAGAGTTCGAAGAAATTTTAACCTTGAAGCATTAGGAGAGACAGAAAAGTTTGGTGCTTCCAAATAAAACATTTGCTTTAATTACAATTCAAATAATTAAAATGAAACTAATTGTTGGTGTCGGTAATATTCAAAAACTAAGGAAAGAAAGCTAAAAGTATTAAAATAAATTAAATGAACAGAGAAGTACAATAAATGTTCGAAGACTTTGAGATTGCCCATGAATTCCCATTAGTCTCCATATCTCTCCATTAATTTATCACTCGCAAAATAAATTTAATTTTTCTCAATTGCCAACATCCAAAAGTAAATCTACAAACCCATTTTCATCAGGGCATGTTTTCCATCTGGTTTAGTTATCTCTAATTCAACACATTTAAAAATTATTATATCTACTGAAGGTTAATTTGTCTGTCCCATGTGTTTAATTATATTTTTGGTATTTAAAACAAGAAAAAGATGTTTTCTATACTATTATTTTCACTTCAGATATAATACTGCATTACAGTTTCAATAGAGTTTTATAGTCTACTTTCTGAAACAAACCACTATATACAGGAATACTGTATCTACAGAAAAATATATTGCAAGTTCCAACCAGTCACTTTATTGATGATCCTTGGAGAAATAAAGCATCCACACATTTAGGTCTGCCTCGCATCAATGTGAAAAGGTTTGGCTTGCAGTAAAAACTTACAGTGTATTCATGATGCTTTCTGCTCTTTTAACATTTATGTAGAAAGTTATGCCATACATAAATTTTGTAAGAAATTTTATAAGACCAGTGATGGTCCATAAAATTGCTAATCTACAGAGTTCTTGGGTGGCTCAAAAGATGCTGATTACAATATTGATTGTCAATAGCTGTCATTAAGACTCTTTACATTTCCCTTCCTCACTGAACCTTAACCTGTACACCCCTTTCCATGACTTGAGTACATTTATGATTTTACTACCAATTTTTCATCTCCCACTTCAGCATCTTCCTTGCCACAGCTGCACAATTCAAACTACATGCTCCTTGTAATATACGCACTAAGACACAACCTAAAACTAATTCATCATCTTCCTCCCTAAAATTAGTTTGGTCCTTCTCCGATTTCTCTATTCTTCCTACTTGTAATTTTTGCTCTGACCACTCAAATTCAAAACTTAGGAATTTTATATTTCTCTTTACCTGGCTTCCCAATCCCAAATCACAAAACAGTTATTTAATAATGTATTTTAAAATCTAGTTCCCATCCTATTTGTGACAAAATGGCTTGTCAATAGTTACTTCATGAATTGTACATCACCCCTGAACAGACTGTATTCTTTTTCCCCTTCAAGTGCGTTCCGCGTGCTACCATTAGAACAACCATCTAGAAAAGGAGTAGGGATATTTATCCAGAAGTCTAATTACTGGACACAGTATGTTATCATACAAAGGCTATAGCATCTAGGGAAGCTGAAAAAAATACTGAATAATAAACTAATTTAAAAGGAAATTAACTCAGGGGGAAGGAGTTGGAAGCAGCGATGAGGAAATGAAATTGGTAAATACACTATTAAAAACAACAAAACAAACAAAAAACCTACCCACTGATTATGTACCGAAATAGAAAACAAGGAAAACCAGAGAATAGTAACCCAACAGGTGAATGGAGAAAGCTGGGAATGCAAATAAACATTTTCTAAAACTCTTACATTGTTCAGGATTAAAAGAGAAATACCAAAATTGAAACGTACATACCAAATAGAAATTCAGTATATATTTTTCTAAGCATATATCAAAAATTGTGAGTAAAGAGAATCTCTCAAAATCAATCTAATAGAAGAATAGGAAATTGGCAAAAGAGGCAGATGGAAAGCATAGTAAATTAAGTATTACTATGGAAGTATTATTATTTTGCTTTCTCTGAGAATTTCAGTCTATTAATGTCTCAGACCTAGGCTGAAGTAGTGTCCAAAATGATCAAAGAATTAAAGGCATGTTTATAAAATTCCAGCATAAAATTATCAATAGCTCCCAAATTTCAAAATTATTTAGTAGTAGTTCATTGTTATCAAAAGCTATGTTGTCAGATTTAAAATTTTTGTGTCTCGGGGCACTTGGGTGGCTCAGTTGGTTAAGTCTCCAACTTTGGCTCAGGTCATGATCTTGCAGTTTATTAGTTTGAGCCTTGCATCATGCTCTGTGCTGACAGCTCAGGGACTGGAGCCTGCTTTGGATTCTGTCTTACTCTCTCTCTGCCCCTCTCCTGCTTCTCTCTCTCTCTCTCTCTCTCTCTCTCTCTCTCTCTCTCTCTCTCCCTCTCCCTCTCCCTCTCCCTCTCCCTCCCCCCCAAAATAAATAATAATACAAAAACATTTAAAATCTTTGTGTTTCGGTTCCTCACATGTAAAATGTAAAATGGTAAGAGGATGGAGTGTAAACAATATCTTCTTATAAGCCTGAATTGGATACATTCAGGGTTGGCCCACTCATCACTGTAGACCACTGCTACTGCATACTTCACAATGTCCTTCTTCTACTTGCTGTTGTATAAGAGGGTGACCCAATACTCAACTTCTTCTTAATCAGGAAACTGTATAATTTAATATCATATCAAATCATGTATTCACTAATAACACTTTTCTGAAAATGAAATTGTGGCACATTTATCCAAAAAAAATCCAATGTTTATGGTCAAATCACTTATCAAGAGAGACTATATTGCTAGGAAATATTGAAGAGAAGATTATTTTTTAATGTTCCTTTACACAAATTCAATTTTTGATAGAGTGGGGTCCAAGTCTGAAACCTCTGAAGTACCCCACAAGCTAAAAAGAATTATTAGAATATTAAATCTGTCATCTATTTGCTGCTACCATGCAGCATGTAACTCTATACGTGCCTAGCTTAAAGTAGGTCCCCATTAGACACTGGAAGGAAGGAAAGAAGGGAGAGAGGGAGGGAGGGAGGAAGGAAGGCAGGGAGGGGAAGGGAGGGAGGGGAAAGGGAGGGGAGGGGAGGGAGGGGGGAAGGAAGGAAGGAAGGAAGGAAGGAAGGAAGGAAGGAAGGAAGGAAGGAAGGAAGGAAGGGAAGGAAGGAAAGGAGGGAGGGAGGTCAGTTCACTAGCTTCTGCCTGTATCGACTCTCCCACATCTATTACCAAGGTTATTTCCTGAAGTGCACAATGTTCACACTTAGCTGAGAGATTTAATTTAGATTTCTAGAGGTCGAGAGCTAGGCTTGCACTATGCAATTCTTTTGATTTGAATTACCTGACTACAGCTTCATCAGAAAGTGAGAATTATTTCACCTAAAATTTCAAACTACTAAGAAAAATGTCTGTTTTCTAGACTTCTGCTTCTAGACAACTGCTTCAAGTTTCATTTAAAGTGATTGTATTAATGAGGTAAAAAAATTTTTTTCCAGACTGAACTTGGGCCACAAAATAGCAAAACCATTTAGCATCCTACCAGTTAAAATCTAAAACTTGACACAGAGAAGATATAGATAATATGATATAGATATATTCTATATGTATATCTATAGATCTATATAGATATAGATAATATGAAAAGCAGTGAAAATATGCATTAGGAATTTTGAATTGCTGAAACAAGGGTAAAACTGAAAAGAAACTATAAGTAGCCAAGGATATTATCTGTGAATTAATTTCAAGACATAAATTGTAATATACACAGAGCAAGCTTCCAATTAACTAAAATCTGGAATACCATAAACTAAAATTATTATGGTGTCCATTTTATGATATCCTGAACTATAGATCTTACAGAGCAAAATCTAATGTCATAATTAAGAAGATGGAAATCCGGGAGCACCTGGAGGGCTCATTTGGTTAAGTGTCCAACTCAGGTCATGATCTCACGGTTCGTGGGCTGGAGCCCCGCCTTGGGCTCTGTGCTGACAGCTCGGAGCCTGGAGCCTGCTTTGGTGTCTGTATTCCACGGCCCCCCCCCCCACTCTTGCTTGCTCTCCCAAAAGTAAACATTAAATTTTTCTAAATAAAATGAAGATAGAAATACTTTCAAATTGTATAAATGGCAAAGACACCTTAATTGCATATAAAGTGAAACACAGCCACCATTAGAATTTATATTTAACACTTAACATTTTCTATTTTATTTTAGAGGGAGAGTGAATGTTTGAATGGGGGGTGAGGAACAAGGGGCAGTAGAGAGAGCACTGAGGAGAGGGGCAGAGGGAGAGAGAGAGAATCTTAAGCAGGTTCCACACTTAGCAAGGAGTCCAATGTGGGGCTCCATCCCAAAATCCTGGGATTATGACCTGAACTGAAATCAAGAGTCTGACACTCAACAGATTGAGCCACTAGGTGCTCCCCCTTAAAGTTATTTTTTTAATGTTTATTTGTTTTCAAGAGTGAGTTTTCAAGTTTATTTGTTTTCAAGAGAGAGTAGTGTGTGTGTGTGTGTGTGTGTGTGTGTGTGTGTGTGAGCGTGTGTGAGCGAGTGAGCAGGGGAGGGGCAGAGAGAGAGGGGGACAGAAGATCCAAAGTAGGCTCTTTGCTGACAGCCCAGTATGGGGCTCAAACTCATGAACATGACCTAAGCTACAGTCAGACACAACCAACTGAGCTACCCAGGCACTTTTCTAGTTATTTTTAATTGAACTTATTTTGAGATAATTATAGGTTTACATACAGTTTTAAGAAATAATGCAGAGATGCCCTTTACCAGTTCCTCCAGGAAAAACATTTTCTGGAACTCTAGCACAGTATCTTCACCAGGATATCGCTGCTGATCCAGAATGTTTCTATCACCCCAAGGATCACTCCTACCCCTCGCCATTCTCTTCGACATCCATCCATCCTCTTCTCTTAGCAACCACTCATCTGTTAGTCATTATCTTTATAATTCTATCACTTTAAGACATTTTGAATCATATAGTTAATAGTTTGGAGATTGTCTTCTTACATTGAGCATAACTCTGGAGATACACCAGGTTGCTCCATGTATCAATAATCTGATCTTTTTCATTGCAGAGTTAGTATTTCATGGATGTGCCACAGTTTAATTAATCCTTTGCCCCCTAAAAGAAATAGGAGTGATTCCTAGGCTTTGGCTATTCAAGTAATGCTGCTATTAACACCGCGTGCAACTTTTTGTGTAAACATAAGTCTTTCTTTTTCTGGGATGAATACCTGAAATTTCAATGACTAGGTCATATAGTAGTTGTATGTTTACATATATATAAACATATATAAATATATATAAACATATACAAATATATATATATATGTAAATTTTTTTGTTGATTTGTTTCAAGAAAGTTCCAAACTTTTTTCCAGAGTGGCTGTACCATTTCATATTGTCAGCAACATAGGAGGACCTAGTATCCCTACATGCTTCTCAGCATTTGGTGTTGACATTATTTATTTTTGTTTTAGCCATTCTGAGTGTGCAGTTATATTTAGCTGTGTATTTAATTGGTATTTCCCTAATAGCTAATTGTATTGAAAACCCTCTCAGGCCTTTTTTTTTCTATATATGTTCCTCAGTTAAATGTTTTATCTATATATTTTCTTCAGTGAAATGCGTCTTCACGTCTTTTGCCTGTTACCTAATTGAATAGTTCAGTATTTTGTTTGTTAATGTATTTCACTAGTGTATGATTAACACTGTCTTTACATATCACACATTATTTAATTGAAGAGGACAGATTAGGTAATTCCTTGAAAATATTCAAAGGAAGGTCAAAACTGCAGTAATGGAGCAAGGCTGGCAACTAGAATGTGCCTGAAGAGTGAATCTGTGTGTGAAAGTTTGATGTTTGTTTTTCCTTTTATGCTAAATGGACAGTTATACTTGATCACTCACTTACTGACTGATACTTGGGTTGGTCCTACCTTATAACTTCTATAAACTCTCTGTTTTGAATTATTTTTTCATGACTCCTGGACACATGAGCAAGCATTTTTGTAAAAAATATACAAGAGAAACACAACCAAGTACCAGAATATGTGTGGCTTCAATTTTACTTAATACTACCGAGTTACTTTCCAAAATTGTTATACCAATTTACACTCCCACCAGGAGTGTTCAAAATCTTTCACTGCTTTGTCTGTAATCTTGGCAATATGCGGTGCTGCCTTTTAAATGTGTTGTTTTTGTTTGGTCTTGTTATTGTTGTTTTGACGCTAAAATGTCTTTTGAATTTTTTATCAACAAATGAGTATGAAATAAGATCTGCCTATGTTTTGACTTGTGTTACCCTGATTATTACAGCGGTAGAGCATCTTTATGTATGTTCTGTGGCCATTTTGTACTTTTGCTTAGGTGGAATACCTACTTATGTCTCTTGCTCATCTGGCTGTCCTTTAACAGTGTGTAGGAGTTATTTAGTTACAGAAGAAACGTGGCATGATGGCTAAAAGCATATTCCAGAGCCTACATTTGTAGATTTAATCCAGGCTATGTCAAGGCAGATTCTAGGATGGGGGTACAATCAAGACAACAGGTGGAAGACATGGTCTATATCACGAGGAGATACCCCTTTACCTTTTAAGATAGAAATAAAAGCTGTACGTGTATTTGGATATGAAAAATGGACACAGCGTTATACATGGGACTCTAATGCAAAAAATCTAATGTAGGGGCGCCTGGGTGGCTCAGTTGGTTAAGTGTCCGGCTTCAGCTCAAGTCATGATCTCATGGTTCATGGGTTCGAGCCCCTTGGTGGGCCCTGTGCTGACAGCTAGCTCAGAGCCTGGAGCCTGCTTCAGATTCTGTACCTCCCTCTCTTTTACCCTCGCCTGCTCGCGCTGTCTCTGTCTCTCAAAAACAAATAAAAAACATTAAAAGTTTTTTAAATTTATAAAAAATAAATAAAATAAATAAATCTAAAATACAGTTAATCAGTAGATTATCTTTCTCATACTCAGTGCTTCATGAAAAACTGGCATCCTGATAAAGTGTGAGCATTGTAGTTTTTTCTCCATAGAGAGCTACTAAATGAGTTGTCTGCAGCACTATGTCACGTTAATGTTCTTCTACCTGTGAGATATGGTGATTATTTGAACATTCATCATATGAGAAAAGGGAAATAATGCTTTTTTAATAGGACATGTCAACATATCTCAATGCCCTTTCTTTACTTTAAAAACAAACATCTTAGTTTTACCTGGGTATTTATTTGTCATGAATAACCCACCCATGACAACATTCTGCTTTTTTAACATTATCTCATAAATGACGGGCATCCTTAGCCAGGTTATGGGAAACAAACAATAACAGCTTGTATGGTAAGCTTAGCAGCTGGTGGAATCTCATCATGGCTCAGCTATCAGCACAGGGACAAAGTTCCATGCACACCCATTCAAGCAGACAATGTATGAGAATAAACACAGATAATGAGTTCTGGCATTTTAAAAAAAGGCACTTTAATGGAACCAATAATAAAAACTCTCATTTTTTGGATGATACATATACATATGCTTTATTTTTAATAATATAACAAAAATAAACATTCTGGATTATTTCTCTCTCTCTCTCATACTTACTTTCCATTAAAAATTGGAAAAAATGACCTAGAACTTCTTAAATGCTTTAGAGTTTCCAATGCACATTCTCACCATTATAGGATCTAGTGTTTCTAAAATTACTGTAGTTCATGTTATGACTATCATTTTATATACAGCAATGGTGGCTCATACATGCTAAGTTATTTGCCCAAAGTCATGGGTAATAAGTGGCAGAACTGGGATTCAAATCTAAGTCTCTCTCTCTCTCTAGCTACATGTCCAATGACCTTTCATCATATTCGGAAGCCCACTGTGCTGTTCTATCACATAAACACCTCACACATTGAGAAATGAGCTGATATCAGTCATGGCACTTCTTAATTGCTCTGGCAAAAGGGAGGAAATTACATCCAAAGTCAAGATCAATTGTTATGTTTAAGGGGTGGTGTTATTTGAAAATGGAATCTATCTGTAGATTGGGAGGAAAAATCATCAGATTCCTTAAAAGGATCAAAGGAATGTAAAAAGTGAAGCAAAAAATAAGGCTCAGAACTAATTTTGTTTCCCTTCCTATGCTGTAAACCTCAAATTAGATTCAAAGCTTCTATAAAATCTATGACAGACACATAAGGCTTGTGTTGGTGGGTTTTTTTTTTTTTTGAATTACTGGATGGGATCAAAGGGGAATTTAATTTTCTTCCCTGATTAATAGCAAGATGACTGTAGAACAGTATCAAACCAGGGGTTTGAGTCTCAGCGACTAGAAGAAAATAGTCAATGGGCAGAAATCTTGTTGAGAGTTACAAGGAAAAGTACATAATGCTGAGAAGCAGCTTCCTGGTGAACAACCCAGTGGTAGACATAAAAACAGTCTCCCAAATAACGAGTTAATTGTTACCCTTTAAAGGGGTGTCCTTTCTTATCCAACATAAATTTCCACAAAAGTAATGAATTTGTCATCCAGCTTCTCGTGCCTACTAGTAGTGCCCACCTACTTCACCAAAATTAACAAGGAAGGAGTCTCAAGAATCTTACAAAATCGACATATATAAAGAAAATTAGAGTAACATGAATATATACAAATTATTGCTAGTGCCTCATTTCAAATCTCATGTTCACAAATTTTACCAAAGTACTGATTTTTTGTCATCATTATGAAATATCTATTGAATAAAATGCTAATTGTTTTCATGAATGCACATACAGACCTTATAGTTATGACTATACTCCCAGGAAATTATAAGAAAAAATCAGGAAGTTTGCTTTCTTTTCTCTGTATATAGAATTTCACATATATTCACAGTGATTACCACATATAAGAAGGCACAAATGGACTGAGTACTGTGCCTTGGATAATAATTCTGAGCTTAGCAATTCCCATTGAAGTTATTAAATTGAACTGAACTTTTCTCAGTGCTAAATTGAAAGGAAATAAGTAATTTACATTATGTATGTACAAAATAAAATATAACATGGAGCTATCATTCCCCCAGATATCTAGGAAAATAAAATGAATCATCCATCAGTCAGTCATAATAACATCCTGCCATTTACGTGTCTTTAGTTCAATGTCTATGTTTGCATTCATAAAATTTTATTAGAAATTTAATAATGTCTAAACTATCCCCAAAAAGTCCATATAGTTGGGACTAGAGAGATTGGAGGGGAAAAATGAGAGATTTTTTTTTTAAAAAAAGCAAGATACATCAGAAATTTCTCATATGAAATAGAAGGTGCTACCTCTTACCTACAGATAAATTATCTGGAGCTCCAGTTCCATGATATGACTTTTGCTGTTTTATGGAGTATAAAAACATTTTTCAAGTACTGAGTTATCTGTTTAAAAGTATCCTATGAGTTTTTCCTAATGATGTGTATTACTGCTTGGATAGAAAAGTAATAAATAAAAAAAGCATAAATACATTCTAAAATCACTACTAACTGCATATGTGTAAAAATAAAATTGTTCATAATCTCTTCACATCTAAGTAAACAAAATAAATTGTAAAAAAAAAAAAGTATTCATTTCTATGGTCCCATCATATTTTGTGTTCAAATGTAGGGAGAAAATGAAAAAAAAATTCCTATAATTTTGACTATTTCTTTTTCTTAATGTATCTTAAGACATTCTTTGGAATAACAAAAAAAAACCCTCAAAAGGAACAAAATTGCTTTGTAAATGCTTAGCTTGTTTAATGCCATTTGAAGTGTTATTTCCTACTTTTCAGCTTCTGTGTTTACAGATGTATGTGTTCTTTTGACTACAAAGAAAAATTAGCTCTAATTCTAACAAAGCTAAGACAGTTATTAACTTCAACATTCTATCTTATAATTTAGAGCTTTCCTCAAAAGTAATTTCAATAAACTCCTCCCCCCCCACACACACGCCTCCACCATCAATTACGTCTCCTCCTATAACTTAAAGAATTTTCTCACCATTCCATCATTCAGGAACCATAGGCACCTCTAACATTGGTGAGATTTTAATTCCTGACTGACCCCCAGTAAAGTTAAAGAGTCAAGATAACTGATTAAAAACATGACCCCTAAAATCCTTAGGGGTCCTGCATATTGATGAAAAGAAATCCATGAATTCACAAAAAATATTATCTTACTCTTCTTTTTAACCTCAAGTCTCTATGTCATTTCCACCCTAGCACTCAGAATAATGATCCCTCAACTCATAAAACTGAAGAATGAAGGACTCTCTCTTGCCACCAGCAAGTTAGCATAAAAGAGGACAGAGCGATGCACAATGATCATCTACAGGACAGAGTAACTGGCATGTACTGAGGGAAAAATAAAATTTACCCATATTTGAACTCATATTAAAGTCTTCAATAAATTATTCAGGGATATGTGATATGAATGATCTGGCCATAAAATAAATCCACAAATAGATGGTCTAATTAGTAAAAAGAAAGTATTTCAGCTAAATTTACATTTAATGTCATTTTTTTTCCATTCTTAAGAGAAGGATATTAACCACAATGTGATAGAACCTTTTAAATAAGGGCCCCAAAAGTAGTGGTTTTATATAGCATGAACAAAAGGTCTAGATTGCATAGGCAATCCTATCCCTGATCCCATTCAAAATTTACCCCAAATCTTCCACTTTGCAAAGTCCTGTTATATAGTGTTCATCCTACTTATGTTAAAGTTTCTTGAGAAACTGGGAATCTGGCTTATTTTTCCCAACAATCTTTTTTAAATTTAAACGTTCCACTGATGTACTAGGTAATCATACACTTAGAATAAGCATACACTTTATCATCTAAACTGGGATACTTTTAAGAATGAAAGGGAAGCTACTGGTAATTAAATGGAGACAGGTGACACAAGGACTGTCCCATGTGAAACAGATTTCCAGCATCCTCAATCACAAATCTGTGCAATTCTCTCCAAAGTAGTACTATCATCACACTCCGAACACACATTAGACTTCCATGGTTAGGGACTAATCTAAGTCTTCTCTAGAGCAATGACCTAACCTAAACAACAAAATGTTAATCTAGAGCTGATATTTTAAAAATCAAGGCAGGAAGACAGGAAGTTGCACAGGGAAAAACACAATGTTAACAATTATGATTGTGAGGTTGAAGAGCACACATATTATAGAGTATCTCATACCTGTTTGGGAAAAGGTGGATGTGGGCACTAGCTCTTGATGCTGAGATGATATCTGTGACAGCTGGCCCATCACTGAATCTTTTAAAAATCTAACAGACCAAGCCCTTCCCCCTCTTCCTTGCTTTACTTAAAGGATGATGACACAGAATGTTGTATTAATTTTAGGTCTACAACATACTAATTAGACAAGTCTATACTGTATGTTAATCAATGTTTACCACGATAAGTGTAGTTACCATCTTGTACCGCACAATGTATTACAGCATCATTGGCTATATTCCCTATGCCGTACTTTTCATCTCTAGGACTTATTTATTTTATTACTGGGAAGTTGTGCCTCTTAATTCTCTTTACCTATTTCACTCACCCCCCGGCCCCTCCCCTCTGACAATCACCAGTTTGTTCTCTGTATTAAAGAGTCTGAGTTTCTTTGTTCACTTGTTTTTGTTTGTTTAGATTCCATATATAAGTGAAATCATATGATTTTGTCTTTTTCTGATTTATTCACTTAGTATAATACACTCTCAATCCATCCATGTTGTTGAAAATGGGAAGATCTCTTTTCTTTTTTGTGGGGATAGATAGATACATAGGTAGACACACACACACACACACACACACACACACACATCACATCTTCTCTATCCATTCATCTATCGATGGGGATGGGGACTGCTTCCATCTCTTGGCTATTGCAAATAATGCTGCAGTAAACATAAGGTACATATACCTTTCCTCTAACTTGTATTTTACATACTTACAATGAGTCGCTCAAGATGGAGGACATAAAAGAAATCTTAGTTCTATCCTACCTTCAAGACAGTGGTAAAAAGTGACAAATATCAGAAGAATGTTAAAAATACATTGATTTTTAAAACTTATTAATAATAATAAGGCATGGATAAGAGCATAAAAGATAATTGTGTATGGGGATGCCTGGGTGGCTTAGTCAGTTAAGCTTTGGACTCTTGATTTTGGCTAACATCATGAACTCACTGTGAGTTTGAGCCCCATGTCAGGCTCTGTACTAACAGTGCAGAGCCTCCTTGGGATTCTCTCTCTCTCTCTCTCAAAATAAACAAAGTCTTAAAAACTTTTTAAATTTATTTATTTTTGAGTGAGAGACAGTGTAAGCACGAGAAGGGTAGAGAGAGAGAAGGAGACACAGAATCTGAAGCAGCCTACAGGCTCTGAGCTGTGAGCTGTCAGCACAGAGCCTGACAGGGGGCTCAAACTCATGAATCACCAGATTATGACCTGAGTAGCAGTCAGATGCTTAACCAACTGAGTCACTCAGGCACCCCCACTTATTTTTAAAAGATAAATGTGCATGATAATATGTCATTCTATTTGCCAGATGAAAAATATTTAAAGAGCAAAAATAACCTTAGCAATGGTATTAAGTTAGAAAGACCGTCATTAGAAACAATGGAAAAGATGTCCAGCAGAACAGGAGGAGGGACATCCTAATTGGGACTGGCAGAGAGGCAACTAAAAAAGAAAAACATGCTTCTTTACTAGGCCAAAAACTGGCTCTTGGAGATAAAATTTTAGATATCACAAGGGTTTGTGGACTTCCAAAACTCAATGTTACCCAGAAAGATCTTATTCCTCAAAATTTAATTAATCCTCTTGTTTCATAATCACATGAACAGCATTGACATGGAGTTCTTAAAAATTACATAAAATGTATGCAGGATGAGTGTTATAAAATGTTGGTAAATGGATGGTTCTGATTAGAGAAATTTCTCTTGATTGATTTCTCAATATTAAAGTCATATCATGATACGTAGGCCTTGCGTGTCTTTGGCTGCCATTAGCTATTTTTATCAATGTTATTTATATTTGATCTTAGGAGATTTTACACATAATTTGGGCTATGAGAACTAAAATTTATATATATTTTCAATATAATTCTACAAAAGTTGTCCAAACCATGTCAATACTAAAACCAAAATGTCTACAATGTCTAAATGAATATATAACAACTTAGTTGAAGTTTGTTTTCTCATATCAAGCAAAATTTAAGTTATATTCATTAAAAGTAATCTTTAAGAATTTAATTTTCAAGTGTTTTCCTTTTGCTGTTCAAAAAGCAATTTAAATTGTCTTTACATTTGGTTACACTGATATTACTAGTGTTTACACAGATTGCTAATTTCCAATTACAATTTGATGCATTAGAATTTATTTATTGTTACTCAGTAAATATGATTATAAAGTTAAGTTATAGCTACAAATGGCACAGTCACCTTGTGCTCTGGAACCCTCCAGCCCGACCTGCATCCAATCCAGCCACCTCACAAATACCATCCTCAAAGTAAGTGATCAAGGACACTCTGGACATCCCACACCAGCTCTAAATATCCCACAAAACTGGCCCCAGTACAGTTGCCAGAGGGCTCTCCCACCAGGTCACATCTTCATCAGCTTTAGCTGGCCTGCCAAGGTAGACCCAGCAAAGCATGACCTGGGCAGCTCCAACATTGTACCAAGGTGATCTGGCACAGCACACCCAGGGACCTCACAGCCTACACTTGCTATAACTCCAGGTGTCCTGTCAATGTGGCACGGGCCCAGTTTGCCTGCCAAAACCACTGGGGACACACAGTCTACACAGGGGATGCCTCTACCCATGATAAGTTCTTCAAGAGTGGGAGAAGTAGCTATTCCACTTAATTCCTAGAAATAAAAAATGGAAAGTCAAACAAAATGAGGAAACAGAAAACTAAGTCCCAAATAAAAGAACAAGATAAAACCCAGGAAAAAAAAAAGACATAATGGAAAAGAAATAAGTAATTTTTCTGACAGCTCAAAGTAAAGGTCATAAAGATGCTTACCAAACTCGGTAGAAGAATAGAGGAACACAGTGAGAGTCTGAACAGAGTTAGAAAGTTTATGAAAGGACCAATTAATGCTAAAAAAGACAATAACTAAAATGGAAATACACTAGAAGGAATCAACAGCAATTTAGATGAGGCGAAAAAAAAAAAAAAGGATCAGTGATCTAGAAGACAGGGTAGTGGAAATCACCCAATCATAATAGCAAATAGAAAAAAAAATTAAAGTGAGGATAGTTTAAGGGAGCTCTGGGACAACATCAAGCATATGAGCACCCACATCATAGGAGTCCCAGAAAGAGAAGACGGGGGAGGGGGGAGGGCAGAAAATGTATTTTTAAGAAATAATGTCTGAAAATTTCCCTAACCTGAGGAAGGATAAAAACATTCAAATCCAGGAAGCACAGAGAATCCCAAAGAAAATGAACCCCAAAAGATCCACACATAGTATAATTAAAATGTCAAAAAATAAAGAGAGAATCTTAAAGGAAGCAAGAAAAAACAAATAGTCACATATCATAAGACAGCTGATTTTTCAGCAGAAACTTTGAAGGCCAGAAGGGAATGGCAGTATATATTTGAAGCACTGAAATAGAAAGAACATCAGAAATACTATACCCAGGAAGGTTGTCATTCATAACTCAGAAAGAAATAAAGGGTTTCCCAGATAAACAAAAACTAAAGGAGTCCATCACCATCAATCAGGTCTTATAAGAAATGTTGAAGTGTCTTCTTTAACCAGAAAAGTCCAGGAGTAGAAACAAGAAGGATACTGATAAAATTCACTGGTAAAGACAAATATATAGTAAAAACAGTGGATCAGTCACTTAAACAGCTACTATTTAGATTAAAACACAAAAGTAAAATCAACTATAACTATAATAAGTAGCTAAAATTATTAAAGTAGTGAAAGAATCCACAAAATAAAAAGATGTAAAATATGACATCAAGAATGTGGAGTAAAAAGGTACTACTTTTAGAATGTGTTTGAACTGTGACTATCAAATTAAACAGTCATTCTATATACAGACTGATGTACATGCATGTTATGGTAACCACATACCAAATACAATAGATACACACACACACACACACTCACAAAACAGAGGAAAAGAAAACTAAACATGACACTAAAGAAAACCATCAAACCACAAGTGAAAAGAACAGAGAAGGACTACAAAGAGGGGGGGAGAGAAAGAAAGAAAACAATTAACAAAATGCAGTAAGTACATATCTATCAATAATTATTTTAAATATAAGTGGACCAAATATTCTAATCAAAAATCACTAGGTGACCAAATGGATAAAAAAATAAGATCCATCTATATGCTGGCTGTAAGAGATGACTTCAGATCTAAAACACACAGAGCTGAAAAGTAAAGGGATGGAAAAAGATATTCTATGTAAATGGAAATGAAAAGAGTGCTGGAGTAGCAATACTCATAGAGACAAAATAGACTTTAAGATAAGACTGTAACAAAATGCAAAGAAGAACATCATAATCAATAAGTCAATCAAATAAGAGGATATAGCATTTACAAATATTTATGTACTCAGCATAGGGACACCTAATATATAAAGCAAATATTAACAGCCATAAAGAGAGAAATTGACAGTAATGCAATAATAGAGACAATTTTAATACCTTACTTACATCAACAGCTAGACCACCCAGACAGAAAATCCATAAGGAAACATTGGCCTTAAATGACACATTACACCAGACTGACTGACTTAATGGACATTTAGATAACACTGCACCCGAAACAAGCAGAATATACGTTCTCAAAAGCACAGGGAACGTACTTCAGGATAGAGTGCATGAAGATAAAAAGCAATAGAGCAAAAACATATAGGCTGAACAACATGCTACTAAAAAACCAAGGAGTCAATGAAGAACCAAACAGAAAATCAAAAATACCTTGAGAAAAGTTAAAAGGAAACTGTAACGTTCCATAATTTCTGGAGTGCACCAAAAACTGTTCTAAAAGAGAAGTTCATAACAATATAGGCCTACTTCAAACATGAAAATTCCCAATTCAACAATTTAACTTTATACTTAAAGAAACAACAACAACAAAATGAAACAAAAAAGAAGAAAACAAACAAAAAGGCCAAAGTTAATAGAAGGAAGGTAATAATGAAGATCAGAGCAGCAGAATAAAAACAAACAAAAAATAGAAAAAAATCAATAAACTCAAGAACTGGTATTCTAAAATGATAAACAAAATCAATAACAAGTATAATCATCAAGAGAAAAAGAGGGCCCAAATAATAAAATCAGAAATGAAAGACGGTAAGTTCTAACTAACACCACAAAATTCAAGGGACCATAAAAGACTGCCACAATTACAGGCAGACAAATTGGAACACCTAGGAAAAAAATGGATAAATTCCTAGAAACACACAATCCTCCAAGACTGAATAAAAAAGATATAGAAGATCTTAATAGTCCAATTACAAATAATGAACATGTATCAGGAATAAAAAAAATCAACCCCAAAAGTCTAGAACCAGACAGTTTCATAGATGTTTCTACTAAACGTTTAAAGAAGAGTTGGTACCTAGAACTTCTCAAATTATTCCAAAAATCTGAAGAAAAAAAAGAACTTCCAAATTCAGCTAACAAGGCCAGTATTACCTGATATCCAATCCAAAGACACCATATGAAAAAGAAAATTATATGGCAATATCTCTGATGAACATAGATGCAAAGCCCCTCAATGAAATATTAGCAAACCTAATTCAAAATACATTAAAAGGAGTATACACAATGATCAAGTGGGATTTTTTTTCAGGGATTAAAGAATCGGTCAACCTCACAAATCAACATGATACACCACTACCAAAATGAAGGATAAAAATAATATGATTTTCTCAAACTATGCAGAAAAAGTATTTCTGATAAAAACTCTGAACAAAATCGGTATAGAAGGAAATATTTTGGGGTGCCTGACTGGCTCAGTCGGTTATGCGTCGGGCTTTGGCTCAGGTCATGATCTCATGGTTCACGGGTTTGAGTCCCGCATCAGGCTCTGTGCTGACAGCTAGCTCAGAGCCTGAAGCCTGCTTCATATTCTGTATCTCTGTCTCTCTCTGACCCTCCCTTGCTCTGTCTCTCTCAAAAATAATTTAAAAACATTAAAAAATTAAAGAAAAAGAAGGAAATATCTCAACATATTAAAAGGACATATATGTCAAAACCACAGCTAACATCATAGTCATGAAAAACAGCTCTTCCTCTAAGATCAGAAATAAAACAAGGATGTCCAATCTTGTCACTTTTATTCAATATGATACTAGAAGTTCTAGTCACAGTAATTAGGGAACAAAAAGAATTATTTTTAAAAATCCAAATTAGAAAGAAAGAAGTAAAACTTATATTCATATGGCATCACATTATATATAGAGAACCTTAAAGACTCCAACAAAAAACTATTAGAACTAATTAATGAATTCAGTAAAATCATAGGAAACAAAATTAACATACAAAAATTATGTTTCTATGCACTAATAACTATGAGAAAAAGAAATTAATAAATCAATCTCATTTACAACCACTCAAAATAAATAAAGTGCCTATTTAATCAAGGAGGTAAAAGATCTGTCCTCTGAAAACTATAAACATTGATCAAATTGAGGACAGCACAAACAATGGAAAGAAATACCATGCTCATGGATTGGAAGGATTAATACTGTTAGTGTCCATACTATCCAAAGCAATCTACAGATTCAATGCAATTCCAGTCAATATACCATTGACACTTCTCATATAACTAAAGCAATAAATCCTAAAATTTGTATGGAACTATTAAAGACTCAAAATAGCCAAAGTAATCTTGAGAAGGAAAAAAGGTGAAGGTGTAATGGTCTCAGATTTCAAATTATACTACAAAGCTATAGTAATCAAAACAGTATGGTAATGGCACAAAAACAGACATGGATTTCAATGAAATAGAAAGGCCAGAAAAAAATCTACACCTCTATGGTCAATTAATCTATGACAAAGGAAGCAATAATACATAGTGGAGATTAGACATTCTTTTCAATAAATTCTTTTGGGAAAACTGGGCACCTACATTTGGAAGAATGAAAGTTAACCATTATCTTATGCCATATACAAATATAAATTCAAAATGGACTAAAGACTTGAATGTAAGTCCTGAAATCATAAAACTCCCAGAAGAAAACATAGGCAGTAAACATTTGACATTGGTCTTAGCAAAATGTTTTGGATCAATCTCCTGACTAAAGGGCAACAAAAGGCTAAAATCAAGAAATGAAATTATATCAAAGTCAAAAGTTTTGCACAGTGAAGTAAACCATCAACAAAACAAAAAGGCAACCTACTAAATGGAAGAAGCTATTGCAAATTATACATTCAATAAGGGGTTAACACCCAAAATACATTAAGATTTATACTACCTGAATCAGGTTGCATATATATGCAATCTGATTAAAAAATGCACAGAAAACTTCTATAGACATTTTTCCGCCAAAGAAGTCATACAGATGGCTAAGGGGCACATGAAAAGATGCCTAACATCACTAATTATCAGGGATATGCAAATCAACACTGTGGTGAGATACTACCAGTCAGTCCGGCTTTACAAAAGACAAAAAAGTAACAAACGTTGGTGAATCTTAGGAAAAAAGGAAACTCTAGCACTGCTGGTGAAAATATAAACTGGTGGCAGCCAATATGGAAGACATTATAGAGGTTCTTCAAAAAAACTGTAAATAGGGGCACTTGGGTGGCTCCGTCTGTTAAGTATCTGACTCAGTTTTGGCTCAGGTCATGACCTCACGGTTTGTGGGTTCACGCTGTACATCAGGTTCAGCACTACTGGGGCACAGCCTGTTTGGGGTTTTCTGTCTTTTTCTCTCGGTTCCTCCCCTCCTCGCTCTGTCTCTCTCAAAATAAATAAACAAACTTAAAAAAATTAAAACTAGAACTACCATATGACCCAGTAATTTCACTTCTGTTTATTTATCGAAAGAAAATGAACATGTCCATTTGAAGAAATACATGCACCCTGCGTTTATTTTAGCATAATTTATAATAGCCAAGATACAGAAGCAACCTAAGTGTCCATTGATAAGTGAACGGATAAAGAAGATGTGGTGTGTGTATATACAATAGAATATTGCTCAGCCATAAAAATGTATGACATCTTGCTATTTGCAACAGTATGGAATGGAGTTGAAGGGTATTATGCTAAGTGAAATAAGTCAGACAGAAAAAGAGAAGTATCGCATGATTTCATTTATATGTGAAATCTAAAAATGAAAACAAACAAAATAAAACAGGAGCAGTCTCACAGGTACAAGAAGCAAACTGTAGGTTATCAGAGGGGAGATAAGTTGGGGGGAGGCAGGCAAAGTAGATGAGTGAGATTAAGAGGTATAAACTTCCAGTTACAAAATAAAAAAGTCATGGGGTATATTGTATTGCACAGGGAATGCAGCCAATAAATAATGCTGTAGTCGGTTTGCATAGTGACCTAAGTGACAGCAGATTTACCAGGGGGATCATTTTGTTACATGTAACATGTTGCATGTAAACATATATTCCTGAAACTATTATACTGTATATCAATCATACCTCAATAAAAATTAAATACATTCATAAACTATAGTATCTCCCCACAAAAGGACAAAAAGTAAAGTTACTGGAAGTTCTAAAAACAATAAATGTAAGTAACACAGTGTTAAATATAGTAACTTAACAAGATCAAATACAAACAAGTTAAATTAATGCTTGCTTTATTATTTACATTAATATGTCTTTAATTATTAACTGATCATTGGTTAACTCACCCTTCTGAATACATCTTATGCTTCTCTACCTTTATGTGTTCTCGCATTTGAAATGCCCTCTCTTCTTTCTTCTATTTCTCTAAATTCTTCTTAATTGTCAAGACTCAGTTCAATTTTAATTTCCTCCAAACATTTTCAGTTCATAAACATGTTAATAGCTTTTGAACTCCTAAGATGTTAAATGTTTTGTGTACATAATTGGCGTTTAATTATGCGCTGCTCATACTTTCACTCGTTCAATTAAAGTACCTACCATACACTTGCACTATGTTAGGGCTAGAAATAGAACAGTAAACAAATCAGATGCAGTCTCTGCGCCACTAAATCTTCCTCGTCATCGGAAAACAGAACTTTATACACAGTCATCAGGCAGTGTAGAAGGACCACAGAAAAAGACGCAGTGATAGAAGAATACAATGCCACTCTATCAGGACCCGTCCCATGACCCTTGGAGAGGTTCCTATTCCAGGAATGTAGCACAGGAAGTCATAAGTCACCTTCTCAGAAAGAGGATAATTTCAGAAAGAGGACAATTAAATATTGAAGAACATCCAGGGACTAATGGGAAAGTTCTGACTGTTTCTGATAGAAAGACTGAGTGGCATACTGCGGCTTTTTGCAAACAGTTAATTTCTCTCTAAACTCACAAGCTCCATGTCAGCTAGGAGCGTATTTAGTAGAAGCTCCCTATAGATGTGTTTGAATGCACAAACTAGAAGCAAATGGTAGAAAATGTGGCAACTGGGCAAGAACTCAGTATTTGCAAAGGCATGTTGTAGTCCTGAGCTAACGAGATTGCTAGTTAGCAAAAGAATATATAAATCAGGGCATAGTATATCACAAAGTGCCCTGATTTTCTTTATCTCTCACATAATGCTATCCACAGAAGTGGAATCAGAGGAGAATTTACAGAAGGCCATGGTTGAAAAAAATTTAACATCAATTGAAAACGTTCCTGACTTCTGTTAGGAATGTGAAGATGCCAAGAGATGCACTAATCTTAAAATGTAAATTTAAGCCTAAATATTTATTTGTTGTTAAAAAATATGTTTTAAGCATTTGTTTTTACTGAAATTCACCAAAGATTACAGACAAGATTCTGTGAGGCATTTATGTCTTACAGAGCAAAAAATGCTAGCATTATTAGAATTTTGATAATGCATGTGAGGGTGAATCATGGGGCTTTCTCTACTTTGATTCTGTGATCGATAATTAGTAAACACAGACTGGCAATCTTGCAGCAGCCTCTGAGTCACAGATGCAATTCGGTTAGAATAATCAGCCCACACACAAGCAATACTAACCTATTTCAATAGAAGCCTGTGTCACAAACTGCACAGAAAATTAACAGCACAGGCATTAAAAATTAATTGATGAAAACTTATGGGTTCCAGAAAGATTTACTATCATATGCTAAAGACTATTATGATTTTCCAGGCAATGTCTTTAAAAAAAAAGCCAAAATGTGTTGAGAGAAAAAAGGACAGGTTTCCCATGATAAGTGTGTTTGAAATAGGTAAAATGCAATTATCATCAGGAAAAAAACAAATGTTGAAGTGAAATTAACTAGCACACAGGAGTCCTACATAGGGTGATTCTGTACAAAATTGTGCCTATGACTTTTCAGTGGACAAATGATCAATAACCCCGTGAAGCAATGAGCTAATTATATCTTAAACTAGGTAAATAGCAATATTGTTTTTCTTCTCTGCCTTCTCCCATATCTTATATTACATAAAAAAAAATCAATAGCTATGGCTACTAAGGACATCTGAGAAACCACTCTATAATTTGGATGACAAATCTCAACAGATCAACTGAATGTACCTGGCATAAGCCTGATGAATTAATTCTTTCCCTTGGCATCACCTCGCCTATTTACAATTAGCCTGTTTCGAACTTGGTTCAGATAGAATGTCATCTCCGGTGCCTTTGTGCTTCAATGATAGTAAAACCTTTGTTTGCAAACATAATTCATTCCAGAAACACGCTCGTAATCCAAAGCACTCACATATCAAAGTGAATTTCAAGAACCACTGGGTCAATTGTGATCATGTGACATTCGGTGTCACGTACTATTCCTGTTGGGAGACATGGCTCCTTTATCAAGTGAAAATTCATTTGAATGTTTGCTCGTCTTGCAGGATACTAGCAAGACGAGTTACTCGCAATCCAAGGTTCTATTGTATTGGGAATGGAAGGCATATTGATTTTTCTTTTTTTTTCTTTTCTTTTAATGTTTTTATTTTATTTTTGAGAGAGAGAGGGAGAGAACGAGAGAGAGAGAGAGAGAGACAAACAGACAGACAGACAGTGTGAGCAGGGGAGGGGCAGAGAGAGGGGGAGACACAGAACCTAAAGCAGACTCCAGGCTCTGAGCTAGCTGTCAGCACACAGCCCAACGCGGGGCTTGAACCCATGAACCGTGAGATCATGACCTGAGCCAAAGTCAGAAGCTCAACTGACTGAGCCACCCAGGCGGTTGACAATTTTTCTTACTAAATACTTGTAAGTGTTGAACATATAAGAGATACCCTTATAAAATGGATTTTTTTTCAAGGCCCCTTATATATAAAATACTGGTTTTCAAGTGGCTGTAATATGGATGAGAGAAATACATCTTTATTTTCATTAGCTTCAGTTAAAATTTAGTATTTTCTTCAATCATGAATTCAAGCAACACATCATTGTATTAGCAGTACCTGTGACTCTCTCATAAATAATAATAGCAAATATTTTAATATCACATTACAGTGTTGGGTATATCTCAAAAATGTCATTTATACTTATCAACCCTTTAAAGTAATAATATCATAATTATTCCATCCTCCTTCATATCTTGTCATTTAACATACATTTACTAAGTCCAAATTTGGGATTAAAAAATATTTTAATAATCAGTGTTAATTTGTTTCCTTTGTAATGCTAGCATTTTATTTTATACATTTAAACCAGTATTATGAAAACTAAGAAGTTCATCAGACGGTCAAAGAGGTCCATGACACACACAAAGACATACACACATGTTTAAGAACTGCCTATTGTGAAGAATTCTGCTTTTAATTTACAAGGTCTCTGTTTTAAGAGGGAAACATTGACCAAGTCTGACCATACTAAAAAGCTGAGAGAGGAAGACTCTCGAAGAATAGTTATTTCCAACTTTTAAAAGATTTAATGTTTGAATAAAAATTAATATAATTAAGGGATTTTCTCTAGTTTTGTTCTCATAATTATCAAATTATATTTTTTCTAATTCATTCTATCCTCATTAACATTAAAGTGCAGCTACTAAATATGATTTTGTAATTTTTTAATTATAATAGATGTGAGGAATAATGATTTAGAAATATATATTATTACTAGCTGTTGACAGCTAAGTTAGAAAACAAATAAAACCATATTGGTTGCTGAAGATAAAGTAATCACCTCCTCTAACATACGTGGAACAGAACTGTAGACTCATATAGAGAGAAGGAAACCTCTAATTTATATTATCAGACCCACTGGAAAACACGGATAGTAATATCACTGCTCTCTGAATGAGAATGTGTTCAGTTTAATAGCAGAAGTCGGATGTAGTGGTTTAGAGCATGGATTTTGGAGTGAGAAATGACTTTTAATACTGTTTATACCATTTACCATTTATGTGACCTGGGTCTCAATGTTGTGGCCTGAAAAATTAGGACAAAATATCTACCTCGCAAATTTATTCTGAAGAAGATTCAGTGTGCTAACAACTGTCAAAGAATTAGCACATCATATGGAAAAAAGGAATCAGTTCATAACTTGAAGCTTATCACAAGAGTAGCAGCCATAGTGGGAAGAGAAATGAAAAGAAAATAGTAGAAATGGTATGAAAAAACACTCTTTCAAATTGGCCATATGATCTTATTGAAAGCAAAATGACTGGGATCAAATAAATAAAATTGTTAGCATCTTAGCAGAAGGGAGTCCAGGGGCTGCTCAGAGCCCTCGTGGGTAGCATTAGAGGCATCTGAAAGGGGTAAAGGATGTGGGGAGAAAAGCAAGAACTTGAGGAAAATCTCAGTCAACAATACGCCTGGAAAAATACTGCCACGTTCTCCAAACTGATAAAAAGGAACAATGATTTTATTTACATCGGTGCACTGTAAGCTTGTGACGACAAACTTAATGAAACTCTGGAGGTACCGCTATCTCCTATGCTGTTGCTTAAAATGCAAAAGTCAAACCGTTTTCTCTCTCAGTTTGGTCCAGGTCAGTAATATAATGCAGCCAAACCTATGTAGATTGAATTGTTAACATGCTGGAATAAGTCTGGAAGAGCAAGTGAAGTCCTGGCACTACAGATTGAGTTTAATTGATTTACAGTCCAAAATCTACAAGACAGTCTTTGAAAAATCGATTTTCCATATCCAGATTCCATGCATCCTCTCTGTCCACGTTCTCTACATCCTCTACTCTGAAAATATGAATAAAATGCCAAGATGACTAAAATAGTGTCAGATGCTCAGTAGGCTGAAGAGATCAAAACATGCCTAAATCTGAAAATATATCTGACACACTCCAATAGTTAGACACCTGTAGTGTTAGCGATTAGTTGTGAATCTTCTCGGTTTAGGACTGTGGTGAGCATATGTGTGGGGGATGGGGTGGTGATGAGTCAGGAAGGACAGAAATGTTCACTGTTGTGGGTTACCCCTTACACACAACTGAGGTTCACTGTTCACTAGATTGAGGGTAATGGCAGATCCAGGGCAGCCACAGTCTTCTAAGTAGACAAAGGAACCTGGCCTTTCATTTGTTGCTTTGACATTTTTTGCTGCCTTTTGAACAAAATCTCTATTTCCATCTTGAATATGATCTTTACGGAGAATTTCTGGGTAGACAAATATCAGAGCTCTAAATTAGAACTCAGAAAAAAAACTAGATGCATACTCTTTCTTAAAATGCCAGGTGAGCTGGGGCAAGAAATATAACCTCATAATCTTAGCCCCTTTATCTGTAAATGAAGAGTTAAGATTGAACAAATTGCAGGCGACCCCATCTGCTCCAAAATTCTCTGAGCCACTAAGCAAGATAAAACAATGAACTAATTTAGTAATGGTTTTCAGCATAACTCATTTGCTATAATAGGGAGGCCTCTCCTAAAATACATTATTTTTCTCCACTTCTGGCTTGAATATATTATGTTTTCTATCATAACAGCCTAACGGAAAGTCCTGAATGCCTTCAGTCAAATATATTAAAATTCCCTACATCGCACAGTCATCTTGATTAAAATATCAACACTTTATTACAGATGGAGTAGTTCCAAAACATGATAATACCCTTCAGGTAGCAGGTGTTCCTGACTTTTATTCAAATGACTAGCTGAAAAGAAGCAGAAAGTCTTTTGTTTCCTGATGAAGTCAGATAGGCTTTTACCTACGGAAACAAACTGTCAATTTAAAACAAAATGTAAATTTAAAAATCCCTATAAAATTGTTTTCAGTGCATTAAAATCTACATGTTCCTCATCATTAATTAACCCCATCACAAAATAAGTCACTATAAAACTAGGTAAAATTAAACATATTTGTAAAAACAAGTTAACTTTTATGCTATATGACTCTTTTTTTCTTTTTTTTTTGTTTATTTTCAAATTGGTTTCCATATAACACCCAGTGCTTCTCCCACTTCCCTCCCTCCCCCTTCCCCTTCAGTCCATGGTTCGCTTTCAGTATTCTATAGTCTCTCATGATTTGTGTCCCTCACTCTCCCCAGCTCTCTTTCCCCCTTCCTCTCTTTATGGTCCTCTGTTAGGTTTCTCCTGTTCTCCTGTTAGACCTATGAGTGCAAACATATGGTATCTGTCCTTCTCTGCCTGACTTATTTCACTTAGCATGACACCCTCAAGGTCCATCCACTTTGCTACAAATGGCCATATTTCATTCTTCCTCATTGCCATATAGTACTCCATTGTATATATATACCACATCTTCTTTTTTGTTTTTTTAAAATAGTTTATTGTCAAATTGGTTTCCATACAACACCCAGTGCTCTTCCCCATAAGTGCCCTCCTCCATCACCACCACCTCTTTTCCCCCCTCCCCCTTCCCCTTCAACCCTCAGTTCATTTTCAGCATTCAATAGTCTCTCTTAATCTACCCCTAAATCCTTGTTTTGTTTATTTCAAATCTTAGTTTGAAAAGCAAAACATTTAAATTTAATGAGACATTTAATACTGAATGTAAATGAGGTAAAATAGGTAAAAATAATAAATGTTACTGAGAATAAGTATACTATTTTTTAATATTTATTTTTGAGAGAGAGAGACAGACAGACAGACAGACAGACAGATAGAGCATGAGCAGAGAGAGAGGGAGACACAGAACCCGAAGCAGGCTCCAGGCTCTGAGCTGTCAGCAGAGAGCCTGACATGGGGCTTCAACCCACGAACCACAAGATCATGACCAGAGCTAAAGTCAAACGTTTAACCTCTTGAGCCACCCAGGCACCCCCAAGAATAAGTAGATTATTAAAAAAAAAAAAAAGGGAATTACAACATTCAAAAAAAGACCTAGCCAATGCATTTTAATTCAATTAACCACATCTAATTTTTCTCCATAGAAAGACAGAAACAAAACTGATGGTATAACATTCTATCTTAATTTTTATATCACCTGAGTTCAAGTCCTAGCTCATCCATTTACTTATAGCCTTGGATTTAATACTTAGTCCACCTGAGTTTTGACTGACTCCTCCTAAATGAAGGCAATGAAATAACAGAGATCACAACCAGTTCCCATTGGCTAAATCCCACTCACAAAGTGGTTTGGCCCAGGAAATGAGTGATAGTTATATCCTTCTATGTGGCAAATTATTCAAGCTTATAAAAAATTAGTTATATTTTAAAAAGTTATTTTCTTGAAAAGTTCATTTTATTGTGTGTATGTATGCTTACACATGGAACTAAGGCAAACTCAAAGGAAGGGGAAAAATAAAGTTACTTTCTCAATGAAATACCCTTTCCATCTTCTTGTAATTCAACCATCACTTAGAGATACAAAGATTACATTTGTTCCATTTGTTTTTTTTTTAAATTTCTAAAAATGTTTTATTTATTTTTGAAAGAGAGAGACAGTGTGAGCAGGGGAGGGTCAGAGAGAGAGGGAGACACAGAATCTGAAGCAGACTCCAGGCTCTAAGCTAGCCCGATGTGGGGCTTGAACCCACAAACCATGAGATCATGACCTGAGTCTTGCTTAACCGACTGAGCCACCCAGATACATCTCTTTAGTGAAAATTAGTTCTCATGTGACTGTAAGCAAGAAATACAGAAGTATAATATATACAATATGCAAAATTGTATTGTTCTTTACTACATGCTTCCTAAAAAACAGCTTTGCTTTGCTGTGGTTCCCCTTAATTCATGCCTTTATTACAGGAGTAATTTAAGAATCATACACTTCCATGCTAGGAACTATTACTCATTTTGTTTTCCTAAAACAGAAAATATCCCATGATTTCATCCAATGAAAATGGATCTCATTAAAATAGAATCTGCATTTCATTATGAAAGTAGAACACTCATTAGTGTCAGTAAAAAGCACTTGGGAATGGGGGTGAGGGTAAAACCATAACTTTTGGATATGAACATACCTGGATTCGGGCATCTTAGTCCGTCACTGACTGGTTACGTGGTCATAGGAGGCTTAGGTTATTTCTATGAGACCCCTTTGGCCACCCTTCAGTAAAACAGGGTTCACATTAACTCAGATGATTGTGCTATAGGAATTACATGAAATCAGGGTGCCTGGGGGGCTCAGTCCATTAATCATCCTACTTCCTGATTTCAGTTCAGATCATGATCTCACGGTTTACAGGTTTGAGCCTCACTTCAGGTTCTGTGCTGACAGCTCAGAGCCTTTCTGGGGTTCTCTTCCCACCCCCTTTCGCTTTCTTCCCCTCCCCCCTCAAATAAATAAATAGATTTTAAAATAGAATTACATGAAATAGTATTAAGTGTTGATGTTCAACAACTGCTATTTAGTTGGTGTTCGATGAATGTATTTATTATTGTGGTTGTGACATGTAATCAATGCTACCCTTTAGAATTATACCATTGTTAAATGGCTGCTCGATGTCTGCATGTCTTTGGCATCTGATTACATGTGTATATTTCAGAGTTAGACTACAAATTCTCCAGATCAGACTTTTTATTGAATTATACCTGACATACAAGATTATATTAGTTTCAGATTTATAATATAGTGATTCAATATTTTTACATATTATGAAATGATCACCTCGAGGTCTCGTTACCGCCTGTTAGTACAAAATTATTGCAATCTTGCTGACTGTGTTCCCTATGCTGTGCATTTCATGCCCATTAGTTATTTATTCTATAACTGGAAGTGTGGACCTTTCAATTCCCTTCGCCTATTTCAACTGTCCCCTTACCACCTCCCCTCTGGCAACCATCAGTTTGTTCTCTGTACCCATGAGTCAGTCTGTCTGTCTTGTGTTGTTTGCTTGCTTTTTTTAGATTCTACGCATAAGTGAAATCATATGGTACTTGTCACTTTCTGACTTACTTCACATAATGCCCTCAAGGTGCATCCATGGTGTCATGAATGGTAAGGTTTCATTCTTTTTATCATAGCTGAACAATACTCTGTTGTATAAACATACCACATCTTCTTTAACATTTACCTACCCATGAACACTTAGGGCACTTCCATGTTTTAGCTATTGTAAATAATGCTGCAAAACATAGGGATGCTAATTATTTTCCAAGCAGTGTTTTTGCTTTCTTTGTATAAAAAACCAGAAGTGGAATTACGGGATCATACAGTAGTTCTATTTTTAATTTTTTTTCATTCTCTTTTTCTTTACTTATCATGATTTTTTATAGTTTATTATCAGATTGGTTTCCATATAACACCTAGTGCTCTTCCCCACAAGTGCCCTCCTCCATAACCATCACCCCCTTCTCTTTTCCCCCTCCCCCTTCTGACCTCAGTTCATTTTTAGTATTCAAGACTCTCTCATGATTTGCCTCCCTCCTTCTCCCTAACTCTTTTTCCCCCCTTCCCCTCCCCATGGTCCTCTGTTAGGTTTCTCCTGTTAGATCTATGAGTGAAAACATGGTATCTGCCCTTCTCTGCCTGACTTATTTCACTTAGCATGACATCCTCGAGGTCCATCCACATTGCTACGAATGGCCAGATTTTATTCTTTCTCACTGCCATGTAATACTCCATTGTATATATAAACCACATCTTCTTGATCCATTCATCAGTTGATGGATCTTTAGGTTCTTTCCATGATTTGGCTATTGTTGAAAGTGCTGCTATGAACATTGGGGTACATGTGCCTCTATGCATCAGCACTTCTGTAATTTTTGAGCAAAACTTCATAGTTTTCCACAGTGGCTGCACCAGTTTGCATTCCCACCAACAGTGCATGAGAGTTCCCACATTCTCATCAACACTTGTTACTTCATGTGTTTTTCATTCTGACAGAGGTGAGGTGATATCTCATTGAGGTTTGATAAGGTGGCATATCAAAAAGTCTGTTTTTTTTTCAACCAGTTAGGTACCCGATATATTTTGATTGAAGAACAGTCCATTTCCATTTAAAGTAATTATTGATAACTATGTACTTACTGTCATCTTATTGTTTTCTAGTTGTTTTTGTTGATCATCTCTGATCTTTTCTTGGTCTGTTCCTTACATTTTGTTTGTTTGCCTTATATTTAGATTCTTTTGTCTTTCATTTTTATGTTGTTAACTCTAAGACTTCTCTTTGTGGTTACTGTGAAGTTCACATACAATATGTATATAACAGTCTCTTTAAAGTGGGTAGTAAGTTACTTTTAAACATATTCCAGAGCTTTATATTTTTACTTCCCTCTCCTATGTTTTATATTTTTTGATGGCACATTTTACATCTTTTTATCTCTGAATTAATTATTGTAGTTTTAGTTAATTTTACTATTTTTCCTTTTATCCTTCATACTTGTTTTATAAGTTGCTGATCCACTACCTTGTTTACTTGTCTTTACCAGTTAGATTTTTTAAACTTTCATATGTTTTCTTTTTACCTTAGAAGAGTCCCTTTAGTATTTCTTGTAGGCTCAGTTCAGTGGTGGTGAACTCTCAGCTTCTGCTTTCTTTTTTTTTTTTAATGTTTTTTTTGTTGTTGTTGTTGCTGCTGTTGTTGAGATACAGAGAGACAGAGCATGAGATGGGGAGGGGCAGAGAAACAAGGAGACACAGAATCCGAAACAGGCTCCAGGCTCTGAGCTGTCAGCACAGAGCCCGACGCGGGGCTTGAACCCACAAACGTGAGATCATGACCTGAGCCGAAGTTGGAGACTTAATCAACTGAGCCACCCAGCTGCCCCAGCTCCTGATTTCTAGAAAACTCTTTATCTCTTCTTTAATTCTAAATGATAACCTTGCCAGGTAGAGAATTCTTGGTCGGGGATTTTTCCCTTTTAGTACTTTGAATATAACATGCCACGCCCTTTTGGTCTGTAAAGTGCTGAAAAACCTGCTGATAGCCTTGAGGGTTCCCTTTTATGCAGTATGTTGCTTTTCTCTTGCTGCTTTTAATATCTTCTCTTTATTATTAATTTTTACCATTTTTAATTTTTTTTTCAGAAAGAGAGACCCACAGAGTGCAGTTGGGGGTGGGGCAGAGAGAGAAGGAGATACAGAACCCAAAGCAGGCTCCAGGCTCTAAGCTGTCAGCACAGAGCCCAATGCAGGGCTCAAACCTATGAGCCGTGAGATCATGACCTAAGCTTAAGTCAGACTCTTAGCCAACTGGGCCACCTAAGTGCCTCTGATTTTTACTATTTTAATTATAATGTATCTTGATGAATTTCTCTTTGGGTTCATCTTATTTTGGAACCCTGGGCTTTCTCTACTTGGATATGTGTTTCCTTCTCCAAATTAGAAAAAAGTTTTCTGCCATTATTTCTTCAAGAATTTTCCTGGCCCTTTCTTTCTCTCTCCTCTTCCTGGGACTCCTAGAATTAAAAATGTTATCCTGCTTCACACTGTCCTGGAAGTCCCTGAAGGGGACATCCTGTCTTTTTAAAATCCTTTTTGTCCTTTTATTTTCCTGCTGTGGTTGGTTGGGTGCTTTCCATTGCTTTGTTTTCAGTTCATGAATTCATGCTTCTATTCCATCCATTTTTGCTGTTGAACCCCTCTAGTGTGTTTCTCAGTTCAGTTGTAAACTTCTGCTTGATATTTTCTTATATTTTCTGTTTGTTGAAGTTCTTGCTGTGCTCATGCATTCTCCTCCCAAGAACAGTGAGTATCTTTATGCCCATTACTATGAATTCTTTATTAAGTGTGCTGTTTACCTCAGTTTCATTAAAGTCTTTCTCTGGAGATTTGCCTTGTTTGGTTTTGGATATATTCTTCTCTCTCCTCATTTTGCCTCCCTTGGTTTGTCTATCTGTGTTAGGTGCAGTAGCTCGGCCCCTCCATATTGAAAGAGTGGTCTTGTGTAGGCGTTGTACAATGTGAGCCAGAAGCAGAAACTCCCCACAATCTCCCACTCAATGGCGCCACTCTATGGGCATCTGCCAAATGGCTGCGTGTGCCTGCCAGCTATGACGCGTCACGGTTGCTGTGCAGGGAGGTGAGGGCTCATGTCACTTACCCATCCCAGTTCTGCACAGGGTGGGCAGGGCTCAGAGCACCCCTCTGATGTAGCTGTGACTCAGCTGCTGCATGAGGAGGATGGGCTCCTGTCCCTCACCCGGTCTTTTTGCAGCTCCCATACTGCACAGGGTGGCTGAAACGTGGGGTGCTCTGTTAGTGTGGTTATGTGGGGAGGGGGAGGAGGGCAGAACACACCCTCCATGTGTTAGCAGGCTAGAGGGAGGGCACCAAAAATGGCAGCCATTTGCTCCATCCCCAGGAATTTAGGATTAGGTGCAAAAATGGCTTATACCAGCACTTCCACTCCTGGATAAAGTCCTTACAGGTTCCTGTCTCTCTGGCAGTCCCTTTAAAATCAGTAAGGGAGTCCTCGCCAGGTACTTTTCAATCTGCTCTCCTTGTGCTAGATCTCAGGGTGAGTGGGTTTGCATATGAGCTCGTTAGGAATGAGATATATGTTCCCTATAGTTTTATGATTCTCCTAATCTTCATCCCAATTTATTTTATATATATATTTTTTTATGTTTTATCTATTTTTGCAAGAGAGAGAGAGAGAGAGACAGCATGTTCAGGGGAGGGTCAGAGAGAGAGGGAGACAGAATCGAAAGACAGGGTCCAGGCTCTGAGCTAGCTGCCAGCACAGAGCCCGACACGGGGCTTGAACCTATGAACTGTGAGATCATGACCTGACCTGAAGTCAGACGCTCAACCGACTGAGCCACCCAGGTGCCCCCCATTTATTTTTTTAATCAGGCATTTTGAGGGGCAGGATTCATCTTTCTGGTGCTAGCCCTCAAGGTTAGGGTACTGAACATGGGGCGTAATCCCTTTACTCCTTGTGAGAGAATTCCAAATTTGGGGAACTTTTCCAATTGTGGGTCACTACATTTGGGGCAGGTTCCCAGAGAGGCCATGTCTCTGTCTCTTCTATCCTTCCTATTATTTTGTCTTTGTTGTGAAGGTGCTAGTCATCTAGTTCTCAAAGTTTTTATTTGTTTGCATGTTTTCAGAGAAGAATTATTACATATGTAGCTATAAGTTTGTTGTATCGATGGGCAGAGTTGAACTCAGGGTTTTCCTACACCACCATCTTGAACCATCCCCCTTTCCCAGACTAGAATTTATTGTCTTGCATGTAACACATAATCAGCCATTTTTTTTCAAAAGAATTGTCCCAAAAAGGGGTGTCCTGAGCCTGCCAGTGGGCTCTAGGAGGCCACCGCTTTTTTTTCCCACAGTCCCTTCTCTGAAGAGATAAGAGGGACATAAAGACTAAAATCTCAAGGTCTTGCTCTCAAGATTTTATGATCTGTCTGTTGAAATAGAAATGAGCATTCAATGACAAAGAGGAATTTCTGGAGCTGTGAGGGACACTCTGAGAAAGACTAATGACGAGCAAAAGTGGTCAAGGAAAGTTCTGTGAAAGGCGGAATCTACCAGATTGTGTTGGGCTTGGTGTGGAGGCAAAAGAGAGAAAACGCAGAAGGAGGCATTCCTGAGAACAAACAGGGGAGACTGAGCCAGAGGCAGCACATGCATAAATTGAGACCATTTCAAAAGATGAGAAGTAAAGAAACAAAGAAATAAAAGGCAGATTCCCTGCCCCTATTGTGTTTGCCATCTGGCCAGGATGCTTTCAAATTAATGAGCAGGTTAAAATCCAGCATGGTTCCACACAGAGAGTAGCCTCAGAAGTATTTTGTAACGATGATCAAAAATATGTATCATATTAATTACCAAAATAAAATGATTGCCTTAAAATTCCTGAATATAAAATCAATATATGCTATGATATATTTCTCTTTTGCAATAAATGTCACTAAATGAGGATAAACATGTTTTTTTAAACAAGTGTGATTTTTCTTAATGGTAGGATAGTTCCTTTAAAATGCTATTAGAGTCCATAAGACATTCCTCCATTGGAGGAACTACAGGCATTCAACTGAACTTGACAGCAAGACCCATCTCAAAATAGTTTAATTTTACAATGTATAGTAATATAAAGTTTGCTACTATGATATAAAGGGATGAAAGGTGAATATGAGTGGAGTAAATAATAAAAGCAAAGCCCACAAAGTGGTAGGAAGTCTTTCACACCACATAATCAAGGATGCCATTCAACAGCGAGCCAGCAAAATACTCTTGTCAGAATTTCAGGCATTATGTTTAAGCTTCCCTATTTAAATATAAGAATAAATCATCGTGCTATTTGCTGCATGTGTTTTATTGGGCAGGCATTTCTGATTATAAGTGAACCCTAAATAATAAAGTTAACTCAGGTTTCAGATAAAACACGGACGACGCAGCCACTAGCCATTCAGACACCGGAGCCCTTTGGTATTCCAGGCATGCATTTTCCATCAGCGCTAGGGCACTTCAGCAAAGTTCATGTATGATAAAACAGCAACGGCCTCTAGAGCAAGTTTTTAAAGTGGACTTTCTCAGAATTCTAACTAGATTCTAGAAATGAACAGACACACGCATACACACACGCACGCACGCTCATCTTTTTTGCTGCCGTTTTAACTTGTCAAAGAATAAAGGTATATGAACCAAGTCTTATTAATATTAATGTATACTTTGTTATGTTGCTGCCTAAACACTGTCACTTTGTTATACTAAATTAAAGCCCTGACAGAAACATCCAATTAATCCTCTCTAAGAAAATGCATTACTGTGTCATCGTTAATAAGTGGTTCACTGTAATCACACCTTGATCATGCTCCTGAATGGATCAGTCCTTTGCACAGTGTGCTTGAAACCAAAATGTCTAATATTAGCTCCCTTAATGATTGTTCATACAGGAGTTAAAACAGATAGTCACTCTCCTTTCAGACGTATAAATAATCTATTTTCTTTTACTGAGAAGGCTAGGGAAGGAAACGCCTAAACAGAAGGAAGAAATTTATGAGTCTTAGGCTAAATGTTATCGTAAGAGGGGACTTGGGGATTCAGTCATAACCACAGGGTATCGTGTTGAGCTCAAAGCTAGTTCCCATGCCCCGCTTATCAAACCCCACTGAGCATTTGAACCACAAGCAGAAGCCCCCTGATGAAAGGAAGCTTCCTCTGGCCAAGTTAGCGGAACTGTGATAAAGTCCCTTTGGCCATGTGCTGCCCATAGGAAGGCTCGCTAAGCTCAGAGGCGTCACGGACAGATGTCCTACCTTAATGAGAATCTGAATGGCCCCTGTGGCTTTTGCAGATATGAAATACCAGAAACTGATGGTGCAGGCAGCACTGGACTCCTGCCACACGGCACTCTTGAGGTGCGCTTCTTCGCCCTGAAGGCCCACCGGCGTCGCCTCCAGATACAAGAAGTGCCCTGGGAACAAAACAGCATTCACACAGGACGGAATTAACCACAAGGGGATGATTTTCGCTTTTCCATCTTTTTGTGTTTTTAATTATATTTCATATAATATGAGCTGCCAAAGGCATTTCCATTGGAAACAGAAAGAAAATCTAATAGCCTTGCTTCTCGCTCAGTGACAGAACAATTTCCAACTGTCTGTGCTTTTAGCAAAGTACTTCACAGTATGCAAATTAACTGATCTGACAGGATATTTATGCCATTGAATCAACAAGATAGTTACCAAAATCGTATAATGGACTCCTCAAACTAACGAGTTCTTGTAAAATAATGCAAAGATACTACCTATGAAATATAAATAAAGGAGTACAATGTATTTTCAAAACTTCAGTCACCTATTGAGTACAAAATAAAATGCTGAGAATTTTAACATGTAATATGAAAGGTACATTTATACTTATGTATCTAATACTCAAAACATTTTATGTATGTAGAGCTGAGTGTTTGTATAAAACTCAGACCTTCTTTTCTCTGTTGTGGTCATTTTGGCTTAGATGGCTTCGTTTTGTCAGAGGTCTATGGAATTTCCACACGTAGACACCCTTTCTTTTATTCTGTAGCATCCAGGAATTCAAGGTCCTTTCCTTATTCTGCTAACATCCTCTATCCTTGGACCAGTGAGTCTGTGACTTGACCTCATCTACCTACTGCAAAAACGAGGCATTCCTAACACCTGTGACATATGTGATCTTATGATTACATCCACATGGCACCTTCTACAGCTTTCTAACTGCTTTCCCTTCATACTCATCATCTCATTTCTGTAATCCCTGTTTGCCACACAGGGAAAACTTCATTCTCTCCATTTGCAGATGAGAATTTTGAAAATCTGAAGAGCTACATGATACGCCAATGATCAAAGGAGTGGCAGCATTCGGGGATACTAATTATAAGCATGTGTCATTGAGGAAAGGTGTCATACATTATCATCTATCTACAATTATCAGAGTCACATTCAAATTCGATTACTCTCTCTTATGTGTTGAACTGTGATGTCCCGAAGATGGTGACGTCCTAACTCCAGTTTCTGTGAATGTGACCATGTTTGGAAATAGGGCCTTTGTGGATGAGCAAATTAAAATGACATCATCAGCATGGGCCCTAGTCCACACTAAGACTGTGCTGTAATGAGAAGGGTAATTTTGGACATAGAGCAGACATGCATAGAGGGAAGACAATGTAAAGACACAGGAGAACATCACCTTACAAGCCAAGTAAGGTCCCAGACTACCACAAGCCAGGAGAGAGGCAGGGAATAGGTGACTCTCTCTGACAGCCCTCAGAAGGAATGGTTTCTATTGACATCTTGATTTCAGACTTCTGGCTTCCAGAATGGTGAGACAATGTCTGTTGTTTCCTTCTCTGGGACTTTGTTACGGCAGTCCCAAGGGTCGGACATACTCATGGATGTCTGACTTGCTTGCCACGACCACGGCAGGCTCTCTGGAGCTCTCCAGTTGCTGTCGGGGAAGACAATGAGATGCTCACCACAAATAACGATTAGGATTGCTCTAATAGCCCAGGTACCTACCGTTCTCGTTTCCAAGTGTGTGATCTCTGGGAGGTCGTAGGCTTTGATGAGAGCCAACCCCCAAAACCCAATCAAAGTTTTCAGCCAGGGAGTTCTGCCAGCCACACCAGCCTTTCTCAAAAGTACAGGAGGCACCACATTCATTTTCATCAGTATAATCTCCACAGTCATCTACAAAATTACAGCTTTGCTCTGGTCTGTAACATTTGCCATTCTGACATTCCCGATAGCCATGAGGGCAGCGACCTACAAAACAGAAAACAAATGAGGATGAGGAGACACTACTAACACATCAGTGAGCTTACTAGCTAGTAAGAGTGAATGCACTTTAACATGTAAAGAAACATGGGGTTCTTAAGAGTCTGAATTATCTGACCCCTATATCTCTTTCCTAAGGTCCTTCAGGGCTCTGGCCAATAGATCACTCACCAGAATATTCAAAATGAAAAAAAAAATCAAGTATCATTATATTGATCTAGGAAAGAACCCCAAGACCTCTAAAATAGAGCATTTCTTATAAGCTGAGTTCAAGAATATATATTAGATCTGAAAGCCAAAGTGAGGCTTTCCATTTTTTATACTGAAACAAAATCTTTAGGGTACTAACAGCTTATGTATTATGGTGTATTTGGAAGTAAATTCCATTACCACCCATGCATTTCAATTATTTACCGGAAGCCAAATATCTATATGGTACTTTATCATAAGCAGAGATACGTATATATAAGTGACATTCAACTTTCTAATAGACTTTTTTCTCCAAAATACATATAGATCTGTCAATTGTTTTGAATTTTAGAAGCAATCTCCCTACAAAGCAACGTCAACAATAAAGATTTTTTTTCCCAGACAGCTTAAAATAAAAAGCAACATTTTTGAAGATCTGAGTTTGAACTCTGGAGTTGATACTTCTCAGCTATGAGACTTGGATCATACCTACACTTGGTAAGTTTTAGTTTCCCTATCTAAAATGAGGAAAAAAAAAAGTAAAACCTACAGAAGTTAAATTAATTAAAGAGACTATTGTTTATTAACCCAGGACCTGGAACAGTGCCTGGCCATGAGTAGAGGATCAGAAAATATTAGTCAAATAAATGAATGTGTGAAAAACACTGCTCTGGAAATGACAAAGCAGTTCAGTATGCACATTCAAGATACTGTTATTAACCTGCTGCTATTTTACAACACAGCATAAGCACCAGTGTAACAATCTTTCAGTTGGAAAAGTTGTTAAAACATCCAACTTGCGATACCCACTTCCCAACTTCTCTATGACACTACGGTATCAGAAAGTTTCTTCCTTGCTGTCTGCCCCATTTTCTAGGCAGAGAAGCTGATAATGCCGCCCTACTTCACTTCTCCATGGTAGCTTCCATGGCCTGGTGTTGTCTGGTGGTTGAGGATTAGTGTGGATTAGAGCTGGGAGGTGATTCTGGGGATTTATTATAAGGTGCTCTGGGAGCTGGAAACTCCTGCTGATACAATCTCATAAAGAAGCATTTATGTCTTGGATCAGTCTCACGTTCTAGAAAATAGATGGCTAAGAGGGAAGAAGTGGGAGGAGATGGCTGCGAGGCCATGTACAAACCACTAGGGAGAGGACTGGTGTTCTGGAGGTTTCTAGCCACTTTGTGTGCTAAGCTGTTTCTGGATTGTTTGTTCAAAATTGCCTAATTAAATGCCCTTTACACTTGCAAAGCCTTTGAAAATAAGTTTCAACCATACATTCTGCCTCTAACAAAACTTTTTTTGTCTGGGTTAATTGCTAACATTTTCCTCTCTAGCAGTGTGGGATTGTCTATGTTTATTTAGGTGCCCAGTTCAATTTTAGCAGAATGGGGGGAAGAAAAAGGCCTTTAATATTTCACTCACAGAGCTGGACTCAGAAGCAAAACATTAAAGCATTTTTGAGCTATACAGAAATGGAGATCATTTACATTAATCTTCATTTATAGATGAAAAATTAATGAGGATTATATATGTTAAATGGTTTGATAATTTTTCAAGAGCAGAGGTGCAATTTGGACCCAGGTCTATTGTCTTCTGATCTATTTTTTTAAATCTATTGACTTGAAAAAAAGAGCAATGATACAGGTCAACTATCACAAGACAAGCCCACCAAGGAACAAAAATGGTAGTGCTGACTACCAGATGCATTACTTCTCATGGGACTGTTGAGAATCTGCGAAATCACTAGATCATTTAGTTTTACACAAGTTGGCATTTGTATTGATTCTGTCAATTCCAATTTGTTTTGGGAGTAAGAGCAAAACTGGTTCCTAAGATGCTTTTCTCCAACGAGACCAAATCAAGCTAAAATTTAATTCTTTCAAGACAAACAGAAGAATAATTTGAACATGTTACAAAATGGAAACACATCAAAGACCCCAATATATTACACAATCTATATAGCTATTGTTTTAGAATCATAAAAATTTAGATTTTTTCATTTCTAAAACATAAATATAATAAAACATAATAATTCATATATTACATAATATTAATTTTGAACAGAAAACCCTTTTCACTGTATCATGTGTTCTACCCATAAAACTTTTTTTTGCTAAATGTCAAGTTAAATTATCAATTAATGTTACTTATTTCCAAATTATTTTCCATGCCTGTTGTTTTGTCCAAAGAAACCAGCTACTTAGGGAAAGAGTGTATATCTTTAAGTGATTATGATAGGAAAGCTTGTATGCAATTGTAGAACTTTGATTTTTAGTAAAAATTTATTATTTAAATTAGGCAGAGACCTTCTTAGTGGGCAGTTTCTTTTTATAAAAAAGAACAAATTATAAAATCCCAAAGCCTACAATGTAAATAAGTCTTAAAGACATGTGAAGCTTAACACGCTTATCTGTTAGTGGACAGCCTTCCTCCGCTGTGTTTATGGCCACTCTGTAACTACAGTAACTACAAATCTTGTAAGGGGCTCTGTGTGGTAGAGTCTGATTCTACTTTTTGATGTTTGACTTCATTGCTGACAGCTCTCTCTGTGTCCCACATCTGGGAAACACAGTAAGATAGCCCTGGTGCACCCCCATTGGCAGGAGGTTCAAATCACGCATGTCCTTATCGGTGCACAGAAATTCTTACCCCAGTCCCATCAATCACCATAAAACTCTAAGTCAGTTTTCTTTCCTCACACTCTAAAACTACTTTTAGACATGCCTTGGAGCTGTCCTTATGTCCCAGAAGCCTCATCCTGTGAGTAATAGACATTTTCAATCCTTTTAGTATTGTCAGTCTTAACTTCTGAACCACATTCCATTATAATTCTTCTTTAAATGTTTTTATTTATTTTTGAGAAAGAGTGAGAGTGAGAGAGAGAGAGAGCGAGCGAAAGCAAGAACACGAGCAGAGGAGGGCAGAGAGAGAGGGAGACACAGAATCTGAAATAGGATCCAGACTCTAAGCTGTCAGCATGGAGCCTGACGCTGGGCTCAAATTCACATGAACCATGAGACCATGACTTGAGCTGAAGTCAGAGGCTCAACGGACTGAGCCACCCAGGCACCCCTGTATGTGAACCAAATTTTGAATGGATGTCCACCTTGTAACTGAGGATGGTCCCAAGTTTTATATACATTCATATATATAGCATATGAGTTATTCTATATATGTGTGTGCATATATAACATATATACATAACATATATATAACTTACATATATGTTACACACATACATGAAACTTTTAATCTCCTAACTCGTATATAATCTTTCACAATTACTATTTTGGTTCAAGTGACCGTCATTTTATGTGAGTGGATTACAATGCTTTTCTTTCTGATCTTTGTGCCCTACCCTTGACTCCTATGGTCCATTAAACAAAAAAGAACCATGTGATATTTTAACATAATTGAATATCACTCCTCTGTCCAAAACTCTGTTTAATTACTATTCTCCACTAAAAGGAACCAGGTCTCCTTGGGAAATGGTCTATTTGGAGCTAAGAACAAAAAAGGTTCAAGATGAGCCCAGATTTCTTTTTTATTACAATGGAAAACAATAAAGTGCTCAAAAAATTACGGCATTATGATGAAAGGGTTAAGGAGCCGACTTGTCGAGAAACTTACTGGTCAAATCAGAGACAGTTTGAGATCAAACTAATAAGACTTGCTCCCAGCCTATACACAGTAAGAAACAGGAATAACGTATGAAATTATCTTTCAGCAATAAACAACTAGAAACTTGGGCAAAATATATAAAAACAAGTGTTTTCAAACATTGGATGTCAGGAAACACAGGACTGTGATCCCTTAGAAAAATGAAAAAAGACACATCCTATGATCACCTCCAGAAATCTGCATGGGGGCACGTTCTAGACTGTAACTCCAAAGGGTCAGCCCATCAGACAACGAGGTTACACTGAACTGAGGAGACAGAGTCGGGGACAGCTAAAATTTTCAATGCTCAGTGGTGGAGGAAAGGGAGCTGTATAGAAAAGGAGATCCAGAGATATGCTTAAGTCTTTGTCTAAATTCTAGTTTTATTATTTTTAGAATAAAATCCAAAAGGAGAGACAGAAAACAACTAATAATAACTAAAAGCTATAAACTGAAAAAATTACCAGGGTCCACAGAGGGTCACACATCTTTGAGTTTCTACCAGCCAGAGTGAGTGGAGTCCTTGGTGAATACACCCGGCATTCAGTAGGAATTCCGAAGGGTATATTTGAGTATGGGGCAAAGTAACCCTTGAAGGAAGTAGACTCTAGACTACGGATTGGATTAGCAACCTACAATCTTGGGACCGAATTTGGCCTACCACCTGTTTAAGTAAATAACGCTTCATTGGGACTTAGCCATGGCCGCTTGTTTACACATTATCTATGGTTACTTTCACACTGAAATGGCAGTGAAGTAGTTGCAATCAAGACCATATGGCCTGCAAAGCGGAACATATTCACTCTCTGAACATATTATCTTAACCTCAACTTGTTTTTACACTAGATTACTTAAAAAAAGAAGTCTAAAGTTTCCTGAGTTCAGAAAAATACAGAAAAAACTTGTGAAGAGGAAAGGGATAGAGATACAAGTTATTATTTTTTAGGTTTTTAAAAAATGTTTATTTATTTTTGAGAGAGAGAGCATGGGAAAGGTAGAGTGACAGGGAGATGGAGGATTGGAAGCAGGCTCTGCACTGACAGCACAGAGCCCCATGTGAGGCTTGAACTCATGAAACACGAGATCATGATCTGAGCCGAAGTCAGATGCTTACCTGACTGAGCCACCCACGAGCCTCCAAATGTCCAGTTGTAAAATAAATAAGTTACAGGGATGAAAAGTACAGCATAGAGAATATAATCGATAATATTGTGATAAATTTATATGATGACAGATGGTAACTAGTGTTATTGTGGTGAACATTTTGTAATGTATATAATCATTAAATCACTGTCTTGCACACCTGAAACTAATGTATTTTATGTTTAACTCTACTTCTAAAAAATTAAAATTAAACAATGCTGACTTCTGTTCTAAACCTGTCTTCAAAAAAACTTTTTAAATAAGCCTCAAAGGAACCAATCAGAACTTAAGTGCTTCTAAAACAAAGTTCAATTATTTTAAAAGGTATATACAAAGGCTTAACACTTAGCAACAGAGAATTCACAATTCCAGCATCAAATTAAAGATTACTCGTCTGTGAAGCAGGAAAATGTGATCAATAACCAGGAGAAAAATTAGTCAATAAAAGCAAATATAGATACAATGGAGATGATGGAATCATCAGGCAAAGAAAGTAAAGCATAAATGTGCTCAATACATTCATCCAACAATAATACAAAATCTACAGCAAGCTCTTGTAATAACATAATTTTCACAAGATTATGTCATCAATATACAAAATCAGTCACATTTCTGTATGCTAGAAGTAAACAACTAGAATCTGAAATTTTTAACAAGTCCATTAAAAGAGCATTTCAAAACATGACAGGGATAAATAAAAAAATAAATATCTTTACACTGACAACTACAAAATATTGATAGGAAAGAGACCCTAATTAAATGGACACATATATCAAGTTTATGGGTCATAAATCTTAATACTGTTAATAACTCACTTCTCTTCAACTTATCTATAATTTCAACATAATCCTCAACAAAAATACAGGATTTTGTAGAAATTAACAAAATGATTCTAAAATGTATACAAAAATGCAAGGATCTAGATTAGCTACAAAGTTGTCAAATATACAACACCTGATTTCAATAAATACTATAAAGCTATTGTTATTAACACTGTGTAAAACTGATTTATGTATAGACAAAATGACCCATGGATCAGAATGTATCATTCAGAAATGGATCCATAAATATATGATTAGGGCGCGTGGGTGGCTGAGTCAGCTAAGCATCTGACTCTTGGTTTTGGCTCAGGTCATGATCTCATGGTTTCATGAGTTTGAGCCTTGCCATCAGGCTTTGTGCTAATGGTGTGAAGACTGCTTGGGATTCTCTCTCTCGGTCTTTCTCTGCCCCTCCCCCATTCCTGCTGTCTCTGACTCTCTCAAAATAAATAAACTTAAAATAAATTTTTCAAATTTTTTTAATGTTTTATTTATTTTTGAGACGGAGAGAGACAGAGCATGAGAGGGGGAGGGGCAGAGAGAGAAGGAGACACAGAACCGGAAGCAGGCTCCAGGCTCTGAGCTAACTGTCAGCACAGAGCCTGACGTGGGGCTCGAACCCACGAACATGAGATCTGACCTGAGGTGAAGTGGGAGGCTTAACTGACTGAGGCACCCAGGCGCCCCAAAATAAATTTTTAAAAAACATATGATCAGTGGATTTTCAAGGAAAGGTGACAAATTAGTGTATAGTATTTTCACCAAAAATGAATGAACTGAAATTAGATATAAGGAGAAATCAACAAACACCAACTGAGGGAGACTCTGCAAAATAAAAGGTGTATACTTTTCAAAGATATCAATGTCAAAGAAGACAAAGAAAGGTTGAATAGCTGCTGTGCCTTAAAGAAATATATAAAAACTAAAAGCAGTGCATGATTTTTTTATTAGATCCTGAACCAGGAAAAAACCAAAAATTATATAAAGCGTATTTTAAGGGAAATTGATAAAGTATGAATGAGGCCTATAAATTGAATAATAATACTTATCGATGTTAATTGATTATTCATGTAAGTGAATGTCCTCTATTTTAGCAAACAGACAATGAATTATTTAGAGGTAAAATCACATGATTATATCTGTAACTTGCTCTGAAATGACTTGAAAGATTATATATAAAAGACCAAACTGATAATAATCTACAATATGTATTAAACATAAGTCTTGTATAATTATTGTAATTTTCCATGAATTGGAAACCATCCCCAAATTTTATAAAAATATAAAATTTTAAAAGTTAAAAAAATAAAATCTTCCAACATCATCCCATCTCAATCAGAGTAAAAGTCAAAGTTCTTAAAATGGCCAACAACTACTCCATAACCTTGACCCTATTCTAATTGTCTTCTAGCCAAAGACTACCAGGAACACTGTAGTTGAATAAAGTTGGGCTTATCATTTGTTGCAGTGATGGAGAAAAAAACACCATGGGGAACCATGGGGCTATTCAGTGAGAGGGTATGAGAAATTATTTACAGGATTAAAGTTTTGGTTAGGTTACTTTGGGGGAGGGTCAAATGAAATGGAGTTTTGATTCAGATTGGGTGCTATCAGGAAGCAGAATAATGATGTGATTGGGTATCTTAATGATTCTTACCTAACAAAGGGAAGACTAGAATAGGCTAAAGTATTATTGGTTGGAAACACTCCTATGAGGCAAGATACGGGGATGTCTGGTCATTTTTTTTTGGCTGAGACAATACTTGTGTATCATCTGTGTTTAGTCACAATTAACAAAAGTGATCTTGTTTTTACTGTGATCCATGGTTCCAGAGTGGCTTTGTCTGATGTTGATGCTCTGTGAAATTATTTATGCTCAACATAACAGGAGAACCACCAGCTCATAGCAACACTGAAGCCTAAATGATATGGTACGAGGCCAGGTCCCAGAAGCCAGGCAGCCAGGAGCTGCTTCTCTAGCTCTCACTTTGTAATTCTACTTATGCTGCAAAAGAGTTCAGCAGAGCAGCCAACCCTTCTAAGAGATATAAGGATAAAAATAAAACTCTTATGGTGCTTCTTTTTTTTTTCCTGGTAGGTTAAAAAAAATGGTAGACCAGTTGCTTTGAGAGATCCTGAGACATTTGAAAGGCCTCCGTATTTGTTATCTTTTAAGCCTCTTTATATTTCCCCTTAGCTATTTGCAGCAAAAACCTGAAAATATGAAGGTGGCATTTATGTTAATGTTAGCACAAAGGGAGATAATATGTAGGAAGAAATTCCATAAAATAGAACCACAGCTATTAGGAATAAACACAGAAAACAGGGAGAGGAATTGTGATTTGCATTAAGAAAACAAGGAAAACAGAAGGAAGTCTAGGCAGACAAGAAGCCTCTATGCTTTGAGGAGAAAGGTCTACCACAGTTCCAACTGGCTTACTACTGTAATGTGGCTGGGGCCCTCATTCAGAGGATGGCAGATTCTGTGCTTCTATGTTTCCTAGGCAATGTTCACTAGACCTGGGCTCAGCCCTCAACTGAGAATAACTGCAAATTGGCTCCAATACTGTGCCTGCAGTTTCCATTTCATACTCAAAGAACACTTTCTACAGTCTTGACCAGCATGACAAAAATGTACCTGACATTGCCACTCCTGTCTGATCAAAAAGGTATTTCCAGAAATAATGGTTTATTCCTCAGTTTTTTAATTACTCAATTTTAATACATAAGAAATCTTATGCTAACATTGCATGCTAACATTCAACTAGTTCTAACTCTCTGTTGGAAAAGCACTCAAACAAGAACTCCAAAGGTGTATGTATGATACATATATTTTTTCATGATTCTGACTTGGAAGAAATTTCTGATGTCTTGGTGGTGAACAATTTGTATACCCTGAGTTTCTAGAGTATCATATGTAAAAAGGTAAGGTAATGAGCTTGAGCATTAAAAATCATTACTTTTTGAAGTTTCAAGTTCAACTATCAGGGATAAAATGAAGACAGTCCAGTAAATTATTTCTCCAGTGAGTATCATCTTTTGTTGTTTTCCAATGTACTTGACCAAAGCTCTGAGTATTTAAAAATGCTTATGGCGAAGTACATCACAAATGGAGCTGCTACTCTGAGACGGAAATAGAGCTAGAAGTGTGATCTAGGGATATATCTCAAGATCAAAACCACTTCTGGAAAATTCTATTTTGCACTTTTATGCAGTCAAATTTGTCAATTTTTCCTTTTATGTTTTTTGACAATCCAATGTTAAAGGAAACTCTCCTGTATTTTCCTAGTACTGTATGATTACTACATAATTTCACTGGTTTTCTTTTTTAAATATTTTAAACTCTTGAGACAAATGAAATTTACTTGGCATATAGAATAAATGACAATACTTTTAAAGAGAGAGAGAAAGGAATACCTACCCACCCACAAGATACACACATGGCTGGTGGATTTAGTAAATGTCTCTGGAAAGATACATAAATTATCGGTTCCACTGGAAACAGAACAGAACATAAAAACAGAAGTCTGAAGAAAATATTTTTTAATCTAGCCCATCTTTGACAATACTATGTATTTAATGTGGGTGTAGTTAAATAAATAATTTTTTTTTGCTTTATTTAAAAATAACATGCCAGGGTCACTACCTAGGATAAAGAAGGATTCAAGCAGTAAAGTTACAGTTGGGGAATTCAAACCAGGCTGAAGCTCCTTTGATGAGTATTAACCTGGACCGAGGGCCAAGAATGCTGACAGTTTTCTGGACACCATGATTTATGCCAAGTGGAAGCCTGCACACTCTCCACTCCAGGTGCCGTGGAGGAAATGGAGAAATTAAGAAAGAACCAAATTCCAGTTTAGAAAACTAGACCTAAGGGATGAAATGCTCTATGAAGTATATAAGATCTGTACTAAATTTATAGTGGAGTATGAACTGCAACAGGTAGAACAAATAGAGAAGGTAGGTAGTGGTAAGAGAATTCACGAGATATCTGGTAGTCATCCACGATACCTGATTCTCCTTCATTTCCCACATTCATCAACCACTAACACCAGCGTATTTTACTTTCTACATATTTCCTGAATTGCCCACTTCTCAAGAGACACTCATGTCTCTGTCTGACTAATGAAACAGCTTCCTAATTGATTGCTCTGTGTCCACTGTGCTCCTCCTGAAATTCATATCCTACATTGTAAATAGAGTAATGATTTCAAAATGCAAATTGGACCACTATGCTGCTTGAAAGTCATTAAGTGATTTCCTACAAAGGTAAGATAAAGATCAAATGTGTTAATGGGCTAATGGACATAGATTCAACTCAGAGTCTACGTGGTACTCACATTTCCAGTTTCACCTCCAGTCAAGGTTTCCTCAACTTTCTACAACAAAAACCTACAAATCTTATAGCCCCTCCAACCATAGATGCTTTACATATGCTGGTCCACCTGCATCTAGAAATCTCTCCTTGAAAATCTTGCAGATTTCAGCTCAATATCTACTTTCTGCAACTGGTCAATACCATCTGTTACAGCCTCTCACCACACAGGCAGCTCTCCCTCACAGAACTTTAGTAACACTCAGCATTGTACTTGACTACATAGTTATGGGCACAATGACCATCACTACTGCTAGTCCATAGAGCCAATGGGGTATAGAAACTACCATATACTTGGAAAGTGTTCACTATAAGTCTCCTGAGTAAACAAAGAAATGAATGAACAAACATTTGTCAGCGAATTGAAGAAAGGAAGAAGGCACACATATCAGTGAGTGAGAGCTTTCTAGGAGATGGCTCACTAGAAGATGAGTTGGAATTTTGATTCTTGGACAAAACTGACAGGGACAGAGTTGTGTTTGGAGTGCTTAACTTTGAAATTCCAAGATTAAGGGTATTAGAGAAAGAGAATCAATCACCTCTGACCTATTTACTGTGATGAGATCGACAAACATTTCTGGGGTCCTTTCTTCTGTTTTAGATAGTAACAGCAGCTATTCAATTTGTTGAAAATATGCACTTCTAACTCTCTTAGCAAAGACTTCCCTATTATGTCTGTAGACAGAATTCTACAATCCCAATCCCAATTCAATACTACCTTTGTATAACTTGATCTACAACAAACCAATTTCCATTTATTAAAGCATTAGTTTTTTTAATATTTAAAAAAAATTTTTGAGAGACAGAGAGTGACAGCAAGAGCAAGGAAGGGTCAGAGAGAGAGGGAGACAGGGGATCTGAAGACAGGCTCCAGGCTCTGAGCTAGTTTACAGCATAGAGCCCGACGTGGGGGCTCGAACCCACGAACTGTGAGATCATGACCTGAGCCAAAGTCAGACGCTTAACTGACTGAGCCACCCAGGTGCCCCCAATTTCCATTTTTAAACCTTGCAGAACTGGTGAAAACAAATTCTATGTGATGAAACTAAGACAGTTATCTAACTCAAAGCAGAAAATAAAACAAGCCATCTAAGCTAAACTCTAATAGGAGGCAAAACAAACCCATGGTATTTGTATGCTTAACCATCACTCCCGTATGTTTACAATTAACTGTGATATATTATGTTTGAATTTGTTTCAACATATACATTTCTCACTTTGTATGCATCATTCATAATGAATAGAGTGCAAAATTCTTTCAAAAGAGGGTAAGTACAACCTTTTTCCTTAAAACATGTACCATCAAAACAGAGAAGTGTTCTGCAGTATCTGTGTGTGTGCATGTGCATGCATGCATGTGTGTGTTTGTACACAAACGTTATGTGTTGTGTAATTCACCTGCATACAAATTTGTATTTTGTGCCTGAATGTGTGAGAATATTACATGTATGAATTTGCATATATATAAAAGATGTAGTTAAAATCACTGCAGTGTAAAAGTGGATTATAACTTTTCCATGATGGTTACTACTATTTTATAATCACCTCGTATATGCTGTTTTGTGTTGCATACTTTATGAATATTATCTCTAATCCTCATAACAAAAATGATAAGAAATGTTAGTTAAATCAAATTTTTTTAATCTTTCAGATTCCAGTTAACATACAGTGTAATGTTAGGTTCGGGTGTACAATATCATAATTCAATACTTTGATACAAACCCTGGTACTAATTACAACTGTACTCCTTAATCCCCACCATTTTTTAATCCACCTCCCATCTGGTAACCATCAGTTTGTTCTCCATAGTTAAGAGTCTGTTTCTTGGTTTGTCTCTCTCTTTTTTCCTCCTTTGTTCTGTTTCTTAAATTCTACATATGAGTGAAATCATGTTTTTTTTTCCTCTGACTTATTTCACTTAGCATTATACTCTCTAGCTCTGTCGATGTCATTGAAAATGCAAGATTTCATTTTTATGGCTGAATAATATTCCATTGTCTACATATATACTACACCTTCCTTACCCATTCATCAGTTGATGGGCACTTGGGCTGTTTCCACAATTTTAGCTTCCTGTTTTCAAACGTGCCAATTAAGGGCAAGAAAGCATAAGTGTAGGGGAGCCTGGGTGACTCAGTCAGTTGCACATCCAACTTTGGCTGAGGTCATGATCTCACAGTTGGTGAGTTTGGTTTGTGAGTTGGAGCCCTACATTGGGCTCTCTGCTGTCAGTGCAGAGCCTGCTTTAGATCTTTTGTCTCTCTCTCTGTCTGCCCCTCCTCTGCTTGCTCGTTCTCTCTCTCTCTCTCTCTCTCTCTCTCACACACACACACACACACACACACACACACACACAACACTCTCTCAAACATAAACATTAAAAAATTAAAATTAAATTTAAAAAAGAAAGTTTAAGTACATTTTCCAAGATTATTATATCTAGCATATGTCTTACCATGTAAAAAAACAAAATAATAACATATTAATAATAGCCAACAACGTAATTATCAAGTGTTTAATTCTGTCTGGCCCTGTGGTAGGTGTTTGGTGTATGTGATGTCATGTAATGATCAAAATCACCTATAGAGGGGGTACCACTGGTACACTGAACATCAACCATGGCATTGTGCTAGGACTGGACAATTTATCTCATTTTATCAATTACCTAATCTGACCAATCCACTCCAAATCAATGTGCTCCAGGGAAGGGCTAAGAGCCCTAGTCTCATATATCCATTTATTTGAGCTGGGAATTCACATAATATGCCCCTGTTTTTGTGGTTATGCTCACTCATGACTCTTAGAATAATGGAAAGACTATGATTGTTATGTTCTTCTGTGTGGTTTGGAGAACAGAAAGAATATCTGAAGCCCCTTGTTTAACACTGAATGGGTAGCACAGTCATGAACATGGAAAGCTTCAGTACACTGCATTCACATTTGCTGGAGGATCTTCCAACAAAGTGTAAGATAAACAGATCAAGGAGTCAACATGGTTAGAAATCATCAGAGATTTCATCTGGCCAACTCCAGTCTCTTGTATCAAGCATGTCTTTTAGTCTCTTAAAGCAACATCAGTTGGTATACATGTCAAATAATGAATAAGCATGATTTCAGAAATTAGCACAGATATCTCTTAGTATTTTATTTCTTTTCAGTAATAACTGAAGTGGCCAAATGGGTAAATTAATTGAACCACCCCTATATAAGGAAGGATTAGTACAGTGAATCTAGTTACAAACTCAGAACACAAAAATCATCCTGCAGTTATAATAATTGGCACACAAGATCATGCAGAGTCATACAAAGGGAGGCATAAGGAATTATAAAGCTTAGTATCTCCAAGATAAAGTCACACTATTTGCTTAGGAGAAACAGCACTCCTGGACAATATGCTGGAAAGAAATTTCTTCCATGGATCCTCAATATTGTAAAGTGCATGTCCAAAAGAAAACAGGGAGAAAAAAAGAGAACGAGGAGGAAGAGGGGAGGGGGAGGAGAAGCAGAAGAGGCAACAACAACATTAAACTAAGGGAATTAAGATTTTTAAGAGCTTTTAATAAGATTGAAAGTTTCACAAGAATTTTCACGTCATTGCTTCACTTACTCCTTTAAACAATAAACAATTGTCTCCTTTGTGCTCTGGCATAGGGAGCATAGTGTTGAAAAGGACAGTTTTTGTCCCCATGTTGTTCTCCTCCAATGAGGAGAAAGATAATGATGGAACACACACAGAGGAAGTGATAATAAATCGTGTGGGGGGGGGGGAAGAGGAGGTGTCTTCTGTAACACTGGAGTAAAGGACATAAACATCAACAGGACGCAGAAAGCCCCGCAAGGTAGGCCATAAGAATAACACGCTTAAGGCCTTCTGGTGGAAAAGAGCTTGGAGTTATGGAGGGTCATCAAAAAGCCCATGTGGCTAAATCCTAATGAGTATGGTTCTAAGTCGTGGGAGAAGAGAGGAGACCAGCAGGCAGGCTCCATGGCTACTGTGAGGACTTTGGCTTTACTCTGAGATGGGAGCTACTGGCAATTTTTACCTAGACTCATGGGATAACAAATAACATAAAAAATTCTAAATAAAAACATTGGCTGGCACATGGAAAGTGGACAATTGAGAAACATGAATGCATAAAAAGGGACAAATTAGGAGTCTATTACAGTAACCCAGTCAAACAACAAAGGAGGTTCACAGGAGCGGTATAAGAGCATTAAGTGGGCAATGCCTGGAACAAAGCAATTACCCTATAAATGTGAGCTATTACACATTATTGTCACAGTGACTGCAGGGCTGATAGTGAAAAGGGGACGAAATCTGAAAGTGTTTTGAAGATAAAGCCCACAGAAATTTCTCACAGATTGAAGATGGATAATCAGGGTGGGAGAGGTCAAGAATTGCTTTGAGGTTTTGGCATAAGAAACTGGGCGAATGATGTAAACTTGTACTCAAGTTGGGGGAAGGGAGAAGTTTGAGGCAGAATAAAGCTCTATTCTATTTTTATTTGTAAAAAGAGAGAGATTAGGATCATACTAGAAAGTAATATAAATAACTTATTTTTATAGGACATTAACTTTTTTTTTAAGTTTATTTATTTTGAGAGAGAGAGAAGAGAGAGTAAAGGAAGTGGGTGGGTAGAGAGAATCCCAGGCAGGCTCCATGCTTCAGTGCAGAGTGCAACACGAGGCTCAGACTCACTAACCATAAGACCATGACCTGAGCCAAAACCAAGAGTCGGACACTTAACCAACTGAACCGTCCAGGCACCCCTTAACATGTATTATTTTATGTTACTCTCATCTCAGTTCCCAAGGAGAAAAAGAGACCCGGATCCTTTTGTGTAGGTGAGAAAATTGAGCTGGGAGGAAATGTTAATGGCTTCAAAGTCTATAAACCAGCCAAGGTTTATTATCACAGCTAATTATGCCTTAGCAAATATTGACCATGCACTGTATTCAACTGTTATCTCTGGGGCAGGATAATGCTGAGTTTTTCCTGAAATTTGCTGATGACTAACTGTGTGTGTGTGTGTGTGTGTGTGTGTGTATGTGTGTGTATGTGTGTGTGTGTAATATATATACACACACATATATATACTGTATATATACATTATATGTATACATTATATATAAGCATTGTATATATATTATATATGTATAAAGAGAAAGGGAAATAGTCATAAATTACAAAGAATATGTTGAGAAACAAATTGAAGGCAGGAAGGATTGAAGTAACAAAGGTGATCAAAGATACCTTTCTTTTAAAGTTTTCAAAAAATATAAAACTTTTATAAATAACAATCAATGTAAAGAAAAGGTCCCTATTTTTTCTGAAAGATTTTCGGCTGCATAATCAAAACAGCAAATAATTTTGATTAATAGGTATGAATGCCAGATAGCTCTAGCACCCCACATTTCACTTTTGGCAAGAGAAGGCTTTCCAGGAAGCAAAATCGTTGACTAGACCTAGCACTAAAAATCACCACATTGAGGTCAATTCACAGACTTTCAGTGACTCAAAGTCAATCTTAATCAGTTCTTTTAACCCTTCTGCATAAAAATGTCTCCCTTACTAAAACAGTTATTACAACTGACCTCACTTACAAAGGTGTTTTGAAGTCTAAGTCAAAAATTATAAAATATTTTGGGGGGAAAAACTCAGATCACTACTTAAATAACTATATCAAAACAAATTTAGGTGAACATATGCTTTGGTTAAAAAAATGAAAATATTCATTAATAGTCATTGCTTTCGTGATCATAGCTAAAATTAACTGAATGCCAACCAATACCAGACATTTTATATATATTATTTCTAATTCTCACAGCATTCAAAAATAAATAGTATCTTGATTTTACACTAAAATAACTTGTGCACTGTCATATTGTTGGCATGTGGCACAGCTAGAATGAATCTAACATTGAAATTGTGTTCTTTTTCATTACAGTCCATTCCCTAAAATCCTAGGCCAAACAGAAACACTAAGAAATAAGAACCAAATGGTCACATCTCTGTCCTAATGGAGTTAAAAAAATAACACGCATGTATGCGGTTATAGTAAAGGTTCACTAATAACACAGGTCAGTATATGGTGAGAGAACTGAAAGACAGTGAGAGCCATACAGGATTGCTGACACCAGCAGACATAGCACTGAGGTTACTGGGGTCACAGCAATGGCTCCACAGGGGCATCGGAGGCTAAGCTGCCTTAATGAGAAGACTAAAATTCATGGAAGAAGAAAGGACACTAGAAAAAGTCTTTCTAGCAATTGAAAACTGGCATGACTAACAAAAACAGGCATGATTCACAGCATACTTGTGGATTAAGAATTAAATCAATCTTGTTTGAGACCCAAACTAATATTTTCACAGAACTTGATAATTTACAAAGCACTTCCTATGTGCATGGGTTGAAATACATGCACACGCCCATGTATGTACATATGCAAGTGTATGATCCCACTTGTTCTGTGTTAAACTTTAAGAGCAACCATGTAGAGACCAACCAGTCAGTACTGAAGCCAGAATTCAAATTTCATGTCCTCTCAGAGACTCCAAAATTCATGTGCAGAATTCGTGGAGATAAACCCATATAGGATTTTTGACCGTCTGCTTCATGGCCAAAGCATTTCCTCATCCCCGTCCTCACTGGGATTTACTCTCAACCTCTGAGTATATTACCCAAAGACATTCACAAGCCAGGCCCATCTTTCTGGCATTATTCCAAGTCCTCGCTATACGATCTGCCTTTCATTCACACCAGGTATCTGTCCATTCCTTTAAATATACATGGACTTTTATGTACCCGAGTCCTTGATCTCCTTCCTACTTGTAGGTATATCTTTCTCTACTAAAATGCTACTTTTAGATCCAACTAAATGAACTTTACCAGTTACCTTATTCTTTAGCAAAAAGAACTGAGTATGGTAGTCTGAATAAATGTACCTGCTCAAATCTCTGCAAATGTGTTACTAAAGTAACATGGAGGGGGGAGGGGGGCTAAATGTGATTTTAGCAGATGTGATTAAAGGTAAGGATCTTGAAATGGGAATATTATCCTGAATTCTCCTAGTAAGTCTAATCTAATCTTATAAATCCTAAAAATTCCAAGAGGAAGGCAGAAGAGTGAAGTAGGAAAACTGAGAGGCAGAAAATACTCAAATTATGAGAGTGACCTGATCCACATTACTTGCTTTGGAGATGGAGCAAAGAGAGCCACTAGCCAAGGAATGTGGGTGGCCTTGAAAAGCTGAATATAATCTTCAGATGACAGTCAGCAAGGAAACAAGGGGCTGAGTCCTACAACCACTGGGAACTGAATTCTGCCAACAGCCTGAATGAACAAAGAAAGAGACTCTGTCCTAGAGCCTCCAGAAAGGAACGCATCCCTCAGATGCTGTGAATTTCCTTCAATGAGACCTGGGGCAGACTTCTGACCTATGAAGCCGCAAGATAGTAAATTTGTGTGAAAGTTACCAAATTTGTGACACTGTGTAATGGCAACTACATAAAAGTAATACATTGGTGGAAGGATGTTGTAATTAGGCCAATTTGAGTGGGAATCCCACTTTTCTTTATGTGATTTTGGTAAGTCATGTTTTCATGAAATTATATCATTTGTAAAAGGAAGATAATGTTTCACAAATGAACGTATCTAAACTTCCAAACAGTGCCCTGGTACACAATACACAGCAGGTTGTCAATAAATGTGGCTATTATTATTATTTTAATTATTTAATTTTTGGAGGACTACCATAATGCTTATGTTTATCACTATGCACACCGTGTGACAGTTTATCTACCGCACTTAGTGTGATATTTTTAAAATATGTATTTACAAGGATGTCTTTTGTAAGTTTCTTACAAAAAAAGAAAAAAAGGACAAGGCTTATTCATCTTTGCATCCCTACAACCTAGAATATTATATATATTCGATAAATGCATGCCGAATTGAACCAAAGTGGCACACCTATCTGAGAAGCTTGAACTTTTATCTTTTAGCGTAGCAAAGCTATTTGGTAATTCTCAGCAGGGGGGTGATGTGGTCAGAATATTGTTCTAAGAAGTTCAATCTTTTAAAAGTGAAAAGTGAATTGAAATTTGGAATGACTAGAGACAGTAAGACTAGTTAGGTTTCAATTAGTTTCTTTCATCTGAAATTTGACATATTAGAAGGCTGGCAGAGATTGAAGTCCCAGAAGGCTACATTTTTAACTCTGAGGAGACAATGGGGTAAAACTCATTAAAAAATCAACTCTAATATTTTTCCACTGTACAGCATTACTACACATGGTTTAGAGTTTGGTGGTGAACTTAATCTAGAAACCTAAGAAGCAACATCACCTGCCAAACAGTATCCGCTTTCCAAGGTATAATGAAAATTAACTAGGGACAGTCTTCCCTCATCCAGCTTAATTTGCAAGGAAGGACTGATTCAGAGGGCTAAAGCTGGACATAAAATCAATGAAGATATTCCTTTGACTCTATGCCAATAGTAGCTTTTGGTTACATTAGGTCTCATAAGACTCAATAACATTATATATCTTGAGGAACCAAATATAAGAATCATTACTAGAGGCAGTAGCTATGGAGAGGGATTGTTCAGGCTAACAGGATTCTTTGAAATGGAGACCCACCTCTCAGGAGCCAACACTGGTCCATTCTCTCAGTGTATATGATTGGGACAAACAAACCAGGGGGATTTGCACCAGGACACAGTAAGAATTCGCCACTCAGCCACTCATTAGCTATGCCCAACCCTCAGTCATCTAAATATTCTAACAACAATAAGGTTGTGTGGCCTTATAATTATTTTTTAAACATATCAGAAAGTTAGCTGGTCAAGCAAATAAACTAGACTACATGGTTCAAATGCATCGAGGCAAGATACAAAATAAAAGTTATTCTTAAAAAAATAAGGTTCAATTTAAATTCAGCTATAATAAATGATAAATTATTTTAAAATATGTATCTTGAACCAGGGGACAATTCTAGGACCTGGCATGGAATCATGCAATATGTAAGATCTGACTGCTGCTTTCTATAAGCTTAAAGTTTTCCTAGTAAACTAAATCATCCATATGTAAAACATACACAATAAAGACTGTGGTTTGTAGACTACTAGTCTAAGGGAAGAATGATAGTCTTTCAAGGTAGTTGCTGGGGCTGGATGACTGCTGCCACCCAGTGGACACCAGCAGCTGTTAGTCTGGCCAAACCATCAACCAAGCAAGTCCAAGTATCCTCAAGAAATTCCTGGAAGCTGGCTCCCAAGAAAGTCAAAGACTTCTGTTCTTGATCAAGGGGGAGGTAAAATGCTCTGAAGATGTGCCTCTCATTATTCTGCATGAAGAATAACTCAGAGAGATAGGAAACCCTCAAAACCCCAGAGGAGAAAGCAGGCAACAACCTCTCTGACCTCAGCCACAGCAATTTCTTACTCAACACATCTCCAAAGGCAAGGGAATTAAAAGCAAAAGTGAACTATTAGGACCTCATCAAGATAAAATTTCTCCATGGCAAAGGAAACAGTCAACACAACTAAAAGGCAACTGGCAGAATGGGAAAAGATATTTGCAAATGACATAACGGAAAAAGGACTAGTATCCAAAATCTACAAGGAACTCACCAAACTCCACACCCAAAAAAAAAACAAATAATCCAGTGAAGAAATGGGCAGAAGACATGAACAGACACTTCTCCAAAGAAGACATCCAGGTGGCCTACAGGCACATGAAATAGTGCTCAACGTCACTCACCATCAGGGAAACACAAATCAAAGCCACACTGAGATACCACCTCATGCCAGTCAGAGTGACTAAAGTGAACAAATCAGGAGACTATAGATGATGGCGAGGGTATGGAGAGGCAGGCATCCTCCTGCACTGTTGGTGGGAATGCAAACTGGTGCAGCTGCTCTGGAAAACTGTGGAGGTTCCTCAGAAAATTAAATATAGAACTCCCCTATGAGCCACCAATAGCACTGATAGGAATTTACCCAAGGGATACAGAAATGCTGACACATAGGGGCACATCTACCCCAATGTTCATAGCAGCACTTTTAAAAATAGCCAAATCATGGAAAGAACCTAAATGTCCATCAATTGATGAATGGATCAAGAAGATGTGGTATATATATACAATGGAGTACTACATGGCAATGAGAAAGAATGAAATCTGGCCATTTGTAGCAAAGTGGATGGACCTCAAGGGTGTCCTGCTAAGTGAAATAAGTCAGTCAGAGAAAGACAGATACCATATGTTTTTACTCATATGTAGATCTGGAGAAACTTATAAGACAATAGGGGAGGGAGTGGGAAGTTACAATCAGAGATGGAGGGAGGCAAACCATAAGAGACTCTTAAATACAGAGCACAAACTAAGGGTTGATGGAGGGGAGTAAGACGGAAAAGTGGGTGATGGGCAATGAGGAGGACACTTGTTGGGATGAGCACTGGCTGTTGTATGGAAGCCAAATTGACAAAATTACATTAAAAAATAAAATCTGTAGCAGAAAGAAAAGCAAAAAAAAAAAAAAAAGGAATAACTGCAGAGTTGGCTTCTCTCTAGAATGTACCATCTCCACCTAAGAAGAGAAAACCTTTGAACCTTTCCAACTCTGCGGTAACCACCTGAGTGGCCCTCAACCCATCATGGGACTATCCAGGCATGTTTCCCCTGCAAATCCTGTGAAAGGTACCTGGTCTCCAAGACTTGTCAACAGTAGACCACTACCTGTTTCTCAAATGAATGTAGCGGTAGACCTACTGGGGAGGCAATGCATAGGGAATGCCTATAGGGAACCGCCAGGCAGAAGCTGCCTCCTTTTTTCAGAGGCTCCAATCACTGCAGTCATCAATAACAGACACCTGCAGTTTAGAAGCAACCTTGGGGAATTTAGGCTCTGAGGCAAATGCTGCTGAGACAGCCTGTCGACTGCCTCCAGCACTGTGTGCTGCTCAAGAACCCAGCTACACTGAGCATACTTTCCAGTCAGCTTGTACAAAATCCACAGATGAGGCGAATGTTGTCTCTAATATCCAAACAGCCTGATTACATGCTGGGCCTCCTTTCTGGTATTGAGGGCCATGGGGCCAAGTAAAATTTCCTTTCCTGTCTCAGATACCAATCTTTGCTCCTTAGAATCTAACTTGGTTGTCAAGAACTGTGGAGGGTTTGGAAGTTTACCTTCACTGTGAGCTATTAAGTTATCCTGCCATAGTTTTATGGATGCTATTAGAAAACACAAGACTCTGGGATTAGAGATGAAGGACAGTTCAATATCCACAGTAATAGCAGTAGCGAGAACATTATCACTTGATGCGTGTGTTAAGTTCCCGGAGTCTCAATTTCCATGGGGGTGGGGCAAATAAGAGTTTATGACACCTGCACAAGGACTGGGTTGCATTGCAAGAGAGGAACTAAGGGCAACTCACAAGAGTTCTGTGACCTCCTTTTCTCCTCTTAGATTGTTATATATTTTTTATATACAAACAGTAATCTATTTGGTGGTATGATGAGCACAAGTCCCACTACTGCCTCCCTGGAAGATGCTCTTTGTAACCAGCAAAATCCCACTTGGACTTGATGAGCATTCATAGGACAAGCAGGTAAAACATCAGGGTCAATTGTACGTTCAGTAGCATGCACAACAGAAGATATAATAAGAGTCAGATGATCTTAACTCAAATGGTTGTAGTTACCTCCTTTCCCGATATGTCTTTCCATTTCCAAATCCAGCCAACTGAAGGCTTGGCTCACCGCTTTCAGAAGAACCTGATGTTCAAAGGGCAGAAATGTTTGTATCTATCACTTTCTGCCCCTACTCCACTGTAACTTCACTGGGAATTAAGGCTTTTTGTTTCACCTGTGGGAAACCTAAGGTCCACCCTGGTTCTCCCTTTTTCTTAAAGGCTGTCAAATGAGAATACTGAGATCCAAGATCAGACAGTGGAGAAGCCTAAGGATTAATTTATTCTTAGATCCACACCCTTGGTTTCTCCAGTAAAGGAAGATTTATTTCTATGGAAGAATTTGGTTCTATAGAAGTACCTTCCCTTTCAACTAGTTGCATAACTGCCTTATTGTCTTGGATTGTCTTGGATATTTTGCCTGGTTTAGGGAAAAGTCTATCTTTGTCCTGGGCATCTTTTGGCTCAAAATGATGAGAGCCTGCTACACAGGGCTTCTTGGTACTAACCACACATTTAGTGAAGTCCTCCCTATTGTGGAGTAGGGTTAAGTGTAGCAGATCTTAAAACTTAAAAATTCTCTGTATGAGGGATTCATGTACAGAGCTGTCATTCTGTCAAATTATATAACCAGAATGAAGCAGCTTTCACTAGCATCATCTATGGGATTGCATGGAATTTTACTGGCCTTGGAGAAGTGTCCTGTGTTAGCTATAATATAATTATAGAAATAGAAATCCAAAGCAGCAAGCTTTGTTGCAGGGCAGACTTGGTCCTCAACTGAATAACAGTAGCTTGAAGCATGAGGTCATGTGTGAGATGGTTGCCATTTGCCCTCTAAGAATATAACCTTTCTTACTGCTTCTTCTCACAGCAGCCAAAGCACTAACATCTCTGCAGTCTATGATCTAAAGGGGTCCTGGATTTCCTTTTTCTTTGCCAATTATAGATCAGCACTTCAGGAGCACAGAGGCACTCTGACATCCAGTGATGGCTCTCCATGTGCCACATCTGAGGCCTCCAAGACCCTGGGCTTCATCCCATTTATAATAAGCAGCAAACAATAAGCAGCCAGTTCTTCTCCCCTGGGGAGAAATCAGCCACAGGAGATTCACTCTTTGGTCATCTTGCCCTACTTAATTGGCTTTGTGACTAGCTACAGAGAGTGCTCAATGTCAAGGGACAGTCTGGTACACTCAGCAAGAACATGAGATGGACTGATGGTAGACTTTATATCCTAACAATAGGTTAAACCTGAAAAGTAGCCATTGAATTATTTGTAGAAGTAATGATAAAACAGAGTCAACTGGTATCACGTGATGCATACGCTGTAAACCCTATTTTTCTGGATTTTAACGCTATCTATTGTAATCAAGTTGACAAACTCTGATATAGTAAAGCCAATAAAAATAGACACCTGTAAATTTGAAATCAAGCTATAAGTTTTAGTTAATAGTAAGTTCTTTTTATGGAACTGCTTTTTAATGAAGGATACAAAGTTAACAAAAGCATTAACTCAAGAGTATACAGATCTGGTCCTTTGCTGAAGGGACTAACAGATCACCCCACCCATGAGATGTGCCCATTTCACTCCCTCCTCACAGGTAGTCCAACCCTGGCCCCTTGGCCCTAAAGAACATAAAAAATAAACAAAAGCCAGAAAGGAACTTTTGTCCTTTTGCCACATTTTCATCATAAGACAACTTAAACATGTTCACCCATCTGAGCCCTTTGTTCCTAATACCTTAGCAATGCCTTCTAGGTCTCATATATTTACAATGGAATCCATAAAGAGAACTATCTGATTCACTCAAAACAGAGACTCAGTAAATACAAAATTGTAATTGTAAAGCAATTACAGCCCATGCACGTCTTGCAGGTAGTAGGTATTCTAATTACTTGAGTTGAACCGCAATATGGTTCTAAGAATGCTTCACAGTGTTGATGAGAATTACTCATGCATGAATAGGTTGGTCTTGGAGCAGTCAGAATATAGGTAGAAAATGAACAAAATGAAATAAAATGAATACTGGTCAAACTACTGAAAAATGTTTTAAGTAGCGCTGCAGACATATAGAAGTCCACCCTGAGAGGTGTGCTTTGTGAGAGCAAAGACAGCTGGGGAAAATCTTATGATTCATTTAGATGTGCTTTCAGTGCAATTCCCTAAGTGCCTCTGGGCTATGATTCCAGTTTTACTATCCACATAAAGCATATGTTATTTAAAAAGAAGAGAGGGAAGGAGAAAAGAAGTGAAAAGAGGAGGAGGAAGTTTATTTTAAAACACTTATTAATTCTTTATCACTGAATTAAACAATATTAACAGTCAAGGATAATGGTGACATGGCACACGACCACATGCTCATTAATTGTAGTCTTCCAACCCCCATAAACCTGTCGCTCCTGTAAAGGTTTTGGTGTTTGGGGTGTTTGATGGTTCCTAGTTCTCCAGGAACATGACTCTTAATTCTATTTTCTGTTATGTACTCACCAAAGAGGAATCTTTCTCCTCTATAAACATGACCATCATTTAAGGTTCTTTCAGAGAAGGAAATGAATGGCAGTATGATTTCAACCAGGTATTTATGTGGAGTCTACTGACTGGTATCAGTGTATAAAACAAATTCTGTGGCTAGTCTGTCAAAAAAAAAAAAAAAAAAAAGGAGCTGAGAACTCTCCCATTGCCTTAAGTCACAGTGGAGAAGTTCATTTATGCAGCGCTTCCCTTCCTATTTCTTTAATGTTAGTGGCCTCTGGGCTATGCACTCACTTGGCAAGGCAGCATAGGAAAGCGCTCTTACTCCCAACAATGGATTGTAGAAAAAAATCAGGAACCAATTTATTTCCAGAAAGGACTGGAATTAAGAAAATCGAGGTAAACCTGACACTTACATAAAACCGATTAAGAGGTACTCGCAAGTAGCACCGACTATGATTAATTCCATAGGCTGTATTTTCAGCTCAAAATGTTATCAAGCTTCCTCCGTGATTTCTTGTCTGATGATCAATTTATGTAGAAGACTATGCCTTAATTTTGTATATTTGGAAATATTCCAGATATAAGAATATTAATGCCTAATTAAATCCCATTATGTTTAGAGAACATGCTATGTGATTATGATTATTAGCTGCATAATTTCCATTCATTTAAATTCGCTGAGACTAGTTTTAGGGTTGAGTATCTTGTTGGATGTTCTATGCACACTTGAAATCAGTGTTTCTCCTACAGCCACATATAAGCTTCCTACTGTCATGTTATAGATTTCCTGAAATTTGGCAACTTACATAATACCCATTTATGATCTCAAAGTTCAGTCATTACAAGTCTGGGTAGGCTACACTGGGTTTTCTTCTTTAGGTCTCACAAGATGAAATCCAGGTATTGGTCAGGCTGAACTCTGATAAATTATTTTTTTCCTGGTCGTATTATTTTCCTGGTGATATATCTTTTTGTTTTAAAATCAATTTTGTGTGAAATTATTGCAGTCATTCCAGATTTCTTATTATTAGTGTTTGCATTCTATATCCTTTTGTTTCCTTTTTTTTTTTTAAACTTTTGTTTTAAAGTAGGTTTCTAAAGTTTATTTATCTTAAGAGAGACAGAGACAGTGCAAGTGGGATTGGGGCAGAGAGATGGAGAGAGAGAGAATCCCAAGCAAGCTCCATGCTGTCAGCACAGAGCCCGACACGGAGCTCTAACTCACTAATGGTGAGACCATGACCTGAGCTCAAACCAAGAATAGGACACTTAACCGACTGAGCCATCTAGGCGCCCCTAAAGTAGGTTTCTTACAGGACTATGCAGTTGAATCTTGTTTTATTCCAATACTTGAATGAAGTGTTTAGAGTATTTTAAACTATTGTTGATTGTACTTAAATCTCCCTTATTAGCAATTGTTTTCATTTGCCTTATGGATCCCTTATTCCTGTCTCTTCCACATATTTCTTCACTTCTATTTTGTATTTTTTACATTATTCAGCATTATTTTGCACTTCATGTCTTACACTGACTTACTAATTATTCCATCTGTCCTTCATTCCTTCTTCTCCCTTTTTTTTTTCTTTTGAGTATTTGTAATAATACACCTTATCACCTCTACCAACTTATTGATTTACTTCTTTTTTTCTATTTTAGGGATTCCTCTTTGATTTAAAACATGCATCTTTAACTTATAATAGTCTGCTGTCAGCTACTATTATCTTTGTTAATAAACAAAAGTAAGGACTGTTAAGAAGTACATACTTCCTTACCTGGTGGCTGTGCTGTCACATATTTTCCTAGTTTATTTTTGCCTTTGTAAGTTTATTACATTTAAAGTATTGTTCCTTGGAAAAATTATCTTTTAAAGGTTTTTTAATAAGAAAACTATGCTTATATTTATCCATATATTTAGCATTTCTGTTATTATTTCTTATTTAGATATGATTTTTTAGAAGATATCATTTCCTTCCACCTGTAGAAATTCCGTGATCAATTCTTGCAGCACATGTAGGGTGGTGAAGAATTCTCTCAAATTCAAAAAGATCTTTCAGTTTCATTTTGAACGCTAATTTTACACTTCTCTCTCTACACCACTGTAGCAATTAGATTGCTTATGTCTTAGTAGCTTTCTTCTTATTTACCCTGTTTCATGTCCGCTAAAATTTTGAGTCAGTGTGTATACTGAACTCATCAAATATGAAAATGTTATAGACATTTCCTCAAATTACTTTCTATTTTCCCTTTCATTCTAGGATTCAAACTAGCACATTTTAATTCATTTGATACCATCTTGTAGGACACTAAAGCTGTTTTTTTTTCCCTCTCTGCTACAATTTGGATTATTCCTATTGCTATGTCTTCAAGTTTACTGGCCTTTTGGTCTGCAATAACATTCTGTTAATCTCATCAATTGAATTTTTTATTTCATATTTTTCATCTCTATAAACTCTGTATTTTTCTATATTTCTTCTATTTTTCCTGATTATGTTCATATTTTTTCTTTAAAACTTTGATTACATTTGTAATTAATTTGTTAATTTTGTTATCGATTAATAATTCTATTAATTCTATTTTTTTGGTTTCTATTAATTTTAGTAAGCGGTGTGTGTGTATGTGTTGGCCATATCTAGAAACTTCTGATGGAATGATGGACATTGAAAATATAACTTTATTGAGTATCCTATCATTTCTTTCATTTAGGAAAGAATCTGTCTTTCATCACATCAAGGCCCAAGTTGAGAAAGACATCAGCAAGATGGCAGAAAAGGAAGTCCCAGCACTGTCAGCCCACACAAACACCAATTTACCAAAAATATATGGGCCAAAATACCTTTACGAGAAGTCTAGATCCCAGTTCATTGGTTACAGTACTCTAGACAAACACAAAATTGACAATCATGGACTTAAAATGAATTAGAAGAACTATTCCACTTTGCCTGCATCAGCCCCTCCCCAACACAGCTCAGCTGACTACCAAGAGAGAATGCATTGCTTTCTATTCTTCTTTGGGGAAAAGACAGAGTGGAGCATGCATCCAATGTCCCAGCCATCTACTGCACTGCCTGAAATACTGGGTCCTATCTCATATCACATGGAGCATTGATGGAACCAGCATAGTTTTGACAGATGGTGGCAGCTAAGATCAAAGAAAAGGGGCAAGCAACTTACTGCTTGCCTGCATGATTCTGTAGGGCCGGAAGAAGGTGCAAAACCTTATAGCTTCTCCCCTAGAAGATGAAAAAAGATTGGAGCTTATCTATCTAACATCCTGTCTTTCAGGGCACTGCCCCAGGAACCAGTTTGTGTCTATTTTTACCTTATGTGTTGAGGGAATTAGCATAGCTCAGATGTCTAGGGGCAAATCAGGATAAGGTAAAGGTGTGGGCAGCTTACTGAACCCAGCATGGTTTTGTAAGATTGGAAGAAGGGTGGAAAAAGATTGTAAGATGATGCAAAACCTTGAAGTTTCTCCCCCAGGTAGAATGGAGAGTGGTACAGCATGCCTCCAAAATCCCAGCCTTTCAGTATACAGCCCTAGGGACTGGTTTCTATCTCACCTCACCTGAAATGCCGATAGAACTAGCATGGTTTGGTAAGTATAGAAAACACAGTCAGCATCTGACTGCCCAGCACACCTTTGCAAGACAGGGAAAAGGTGCAGTACTCAAGGTTTCTTCACAAAGAGGAAAGGAAATGAATGGAGAATGCCTTCAATGCCCCATACCACAGCATAGCAGTAAGGTGCCACAAAGAGCAAAAGATCATGAAATCCTGAATGCAAAAAAGAAAGAAAACAGGATATCCTTCTATTTGGGAATTTATATGCATATATCCAGAGAGTACCATCTATTGAAAAGAAATGAATAGCTCCTGGAATCTCAAATTGGGCTCACTGTTGGAGCCAGACTATAAGGCTGGGAGAAGTGACTGTTTCTTCAGATGACACCAATACTAAGTCACAAGGAACATGAAGATTCAAAAAACATGACACAAAGGAACAAAATAAATCTCCATTAACCAACCCTAAAGAAATGGAGATAAATGGCTATACTGACAAATAATTTAAAATAATTATCTTAAAGAGCAGTGAGTTACAAGAGAATACAAACAAATGAAATCAAGAAAATAATACTGAACAAAATGAGGACATCAACAAAGAGATAGAAACTATACAAGGGAACCAAACAGAAGTTCTGAAACTGAATAACACAATAATGGACTGAAAAAAAATCCACAGAAAGCTTCAGCAGCAGATTTTCTCAGACAGAAGTATCACCAAATTAAAAAAAACATCATTTGAAATTATCCAGTCACAGAAGCAAAAAGAGAAATATTGAGCAAAAGGAAAGAAAAACAGGGATTTATAGGACAACCATCAAGTGAAAGAACAAATGAATTATGGGAGTCCTGCAAGGAGAGGCTAGGGAAAAGGAAGTAGAATGCTTATATAAAGAAATAATGGCAAAGAAATTTCCAAATCTGAGAAAAGAAATGGACATCCAGATTCATGAAACCCAAAAGACTCCAAAGAGGATAAATCTTGAGAAGTCTACACTGAAACACATTATAATCAAATTGTCAAAATTTAAACACAAAGACAATTTTGAAAGCTTCAAAAGCAAAAATATTCATTAAATACAAGGAATCACCCATAAGACTATCAGACTATTTTTCAGGAGAAATTAGAATGATATATTCAAAGTGCTGAAAGAAAAAAACCCCTGCCAACCAAAAATATTCTGTATCATAAAACTGCCCTTCAAATGTGAAAGATGGAGAAAGACATTCACAGACAAACAAAAGGTGAGGGAATTGATCACCATTAGAACTGAGTTACAGGAAATGCTAATGGGAGTCCTTCACATAAAACTGAAAGGGTAATAAACCACAGTAAAGCATAAAATACAATTCCATGGTAAAGGCAAGTATATAGACAGATACAGAATACCATCATACTGTTAACAGTTGTGTGTAAATCACTTTTAATTGTCATATAAAGGCTAAAAGGCAAAATATTAAAAATAACTACAGCTACAAAAATATATTAATACACAATATATAAATATCACTTAGAAAGATAAGTGTAAAAATATCTTATCCATAATATCCACATTGGTTTATCTACATATACTGATGTACCTGAGACTTGGCTTCTTTTTCCATTTCCTGATAAAATTAGCTTACAAGAAGTAGAAATAACTACTTCTATTAAGCACAATAAACCCTGGTGAACATTCCAGAAAAAGGAACTAACCCAATATTAATTATGTGCCTTGTTTTGTTTTGATTTTTGCCCTGTGTCTCACTGACTTTGTATGGGTGTCTTTAAGATTTCAGTATGAGTCAGTTCTTATTCTTGGACCAATAGTAAATATTTATCTTTATATTTAATTACCTCAGAATTAGTGTGTGTCCATTTATTTTTCATTTGCAGATTATGCCATTTTTTTTAATGTATGCGCACTTCTCTGGCAAGAGAATTCTTAACTTTACATTGTGATGATACTCCCAAGTTTATTGAATTTAGTAAGAAGAAGAGCCAGGCAGTAAGCATACCCTTTACTATGAAGCTTATTCTATAGTCCCTGCAACAAATGCTTTATTTAGGCCTAGTGTTTGTCCAGGACAATATTAAGCACAGTGGTTAGAAATGCAAACATTCTATTTAAAAAAAAAAACTAGTTTCTCTAGCATCTTGAGGACTGCAACGAGAATTATTTCTGTGTACAGCATCTTGTTTTCATTCAGCCCTAAATATTTCTGATAGTTATTTTTAATGCTGTCATGTCTGAGATTAAAGCATATGACTACATTTCAATAATTATGCCACATGGCCCTTCATGGATGCAAAATATTTGCTTGATGGCCTAGTGAAAGGCTCAACTCATTGTGAATAACAAAATAGCTATAAAATTTGGTTGTCTCTTGAGCCTCTGGTAATTAGATCCCCATGTGTCTGTTTTCTGTGGAGTGTTGGCTGTTTTCGGCTTATTCTTATGGCTTTCACTTCAGACCTCCAGTCAAGTTTGTCCATCCTTTCAGCTTGGCATGCCTTCACTAGGAAAATAACCCACCAAAACCAATTGTCAGTGTATTTATGCTTCTGTCATCTGTTAAAGGCCAATGTTTACCAAATTGTTTAATTTTTTTTTTAATTTGTGCAACTTCTTAATACATCTGTGTGCCTTGTATACAAGGCAAGTCTGTCAGCAAGAAGCCACACATACTCAACTAGCAAGAAGGCGGCAGCATTAGCAAAGGGTTTTGTCTTGTTTTGTTTTAAAGAATATGCTTGAAGTGGAATTGTGGCTTTTGTATCCATCCTATCTCTCTTCATTGGTTCAGCATACACTAAAATGTCTTTAATAAAACTGTAACTTACCAGGGTGTCTTTAAGGACTAATAAAGGTAAGTTTTCTAGCAATGTTTGTGGCATAATTACTCATATGTTTTCACCTCCTTTTCTCCTCACATCACCATTATGATGGGAATGGTACATGTCTGTTATGATATAACCCATACTGCTATAATCTAGTTATCTACAAGGTACCCAGATTTCTGGGGTCACTATTTCCTCTAATATTTAGAAAAGAGACTAGACCAAGCATCCATCCCATGTACTATGGAAAATCCAGAGCTCTCTTCAAGATTTCTCTGGATGGCAAACATTTTTAATTAGTTTTCCACTTACATAAATTCTGCCTGCTCTCCCATCTGGTGAAGTTATAATACTGACTATTTTGTTTTGTAATCCAGAATCCCAAGATGTATCTTGATTATATCCCAAATTCTACCATTCTCTATATCCACTAGCTTCTACAATCCAAGTATCTCTTTAATTCATTTCTCACTATGGTGGGCAATGGTCACCTATATTCTGGGCTATTGTGTTAAGGAAAACTGTCCAATATTTAGGAATAAAACACAAAAGAGACCTGTACATCCTCTCAGTATCCTACTGAGATACTAAAAAGCTCCTCCAAAAATTATTTAATTTTTAGCTTTGCTGTAAACTTAAGTGATAAGACTCAAGGATAGTATATGGTGACATGTAAACTTGCACCTAGTAGAGACCCAAGAATTTCTGTAAGAATATATAGATAGACTGATACATGCAAACAAAAGGTAGACTTTTTTGTACAGTAGAAAGCTAACCAGACTAGTCTCCAAATTAATAAACAAAGAAAGAAAGAAAAAGATAAAACAAACCCAGTTTTAAAACACTGATTGAATCCGTTTTAAGATCTTGCTGAACTGCTCATTAACTCACTTGTTAAAAAGCATTGACCTTTCCTTCTATGAGATTTTCAATGCATTGTTTTTAACTTTTGAAGATTATACTGAGGTGATAACAATATTTTTGCTCATTTTAATGTGGTTTCTAATACTTCTGCTGGAATGATACATGTAGGAAGCAAATCTCATCATGATATTTATTCCTTGGTCAATTTTTGGTCTAATTGTACTTTTATCTTCTTTTAGTAACTAGGATTTCTAGTATAATGTTGAAAGGAACTAGTGAGAAAGGACATCCTTGCCTTGTTGCTCATCTTAGCAGGAAATGTCCCATTTTCTCACCATTAGTTATGTTAGCAGTCTAGGTTATTGTGTAAATGTTCTTTTTCAAGCTGAAGAAGTTCCCTTCTATTCTCAGTTTGCTGAGAGTTTTTTTTTTCTCCATGAATGAGTGTTGGACTTTGTCAAGATTTTTCTGCATCTATTGATTTCATCATGTGATTTTTCTTTTTAGTCTGTGGATGTGATAGATTATATTAACTGATTTTTGAATGTTGAACCAGGCTTGCTTACCTGGAACAAACTCCACTTGGCCAGGGTGTAGAATTCTTTTTATACACGATTGGATAACAATGTTTTCTAATACTCTTCTTATGTTTTGTTGAGGACTTTTGCATCTATGTTCAAAGTAATACTGATCTTTAGTTTTCTTGTAATGTCTCTGTGTTGTGTTGATATTTGTGTAATGCTAGACCTCAAAGAATGAGCTGGGATGTACTTCTACATTCTGGCAGACTGTAGAGAATCAGTATAATGTCTTCCTTAAATGTTTGGTAGAATTCACAGTAAACCCATCTGATCCTAATGCTTTCTGTTTTATTTTTTTTTCTGTTTTAGAAAGTTATTAATTATTGATTCAATTTCTTTAATATATATATAGGGCTATTCAAATTGTCTATTTCTTATGTGAGTTTTGGAAGATTCTGACTTTGAAGAAATTGGTCCATTTCATCTAAGTCATCAAGTTTTGAGGAAACAGTTGTTTATAATATTCTTTTATTACCCTTGTAATGTCCATGTGATCTGTAGCCATGTTCCCTTTTTCATTTCTGATACTAGTAATTGCTGCCAAAAGACTTAGTAACATATATTAGGTCCTATAAACAAATTTATTTCTGAAAACACTGTATTATTGAAGACATGGTATAAATTATTTTAACTTTTGGAGAAACATTTAAAATCTTAATGGAATTTCATTGTGCAAGCAATCCTCTAGATTGTTAGACATTCATGTGCACTCAAGGGTCCTACTATATGAACCTCCTGGTCACCTGAGGTTGAGGATTCCCTGACTTTATAAGGATTCCCCCAGCAGACCAAGTTAGTTTATGAAAAGCACCAAGTACATATAGAGAGCAAAGCCAGGATCAGGACCTTTATCTGAATTAAACAGCAGGTAAAAATCCCAAGTTATTACTTCCTCAGCTCTGTGTATATATGCACTCAAAACATGACAAATGAAACTATATTATAAAAGCCAGAGTTAGGAAAATTAAGAGACATAAATAAGAAAATATGGCACCTAGGTTGTAATCAAATAAATCTTAACAGATATGCCAAGAATAGAACCATTCAGCTATTCTGACAATGCCAACGCTCCTTAGCACAATCTTCCTTTCCTTCTCCATCTCTCTGACAAGTCGACCACATACCACACACACATACATACATGCATGCATGCACACACACACACACACACACACACACACACACTTCCATCTGTCAAATAATATCAGACGTTATATACATCACAATTTTGTACAAGTTGATTAGGCCTATTTTGAACATCAAATTTTCATTAATTTTTATAATTACTTAGGAAAAGGTATCAAACTAGCACATTGTGAATATGACCTTTAGTTATTTGGATTTTTAATGCAGTGAGATCTAAGACTATTATTTTCCTTAATTTTTAAGGTCAGGAGGCATTTAAAAGAAGGGAAGTGTTTTTAAGTTCAATATTCTATAAATTATTTCTCAAAAACTACACACACCTGAATATTTACCCATACAAGTTATATAGTATTTGTGATGTTTTAATGGATACCAGATACCAGAAAATTAGGTTAAAACTTCATTCAATTAGAAACATATTTTTTCCCTGAACTCTTGTATTACATTTTGTTCCAGGACATTAAGAATAACCCTATTTTTAATGGAGGCAAAATTATAGAAAACCAGATATACTATAGATCTATAAGAGAGCTGCCTGGAGATAAAACATTTGGCTAATGTGCCTGCAACAGTTCCAGTAACTTAATTGACTACTGTGAGATGAAATTGAATGCAGGAACTTGTTCAGCATTCTCTCCATCAGACTAGGTGCATCCATCTTCTTGGGAAAATATGTAAATGAGATTTACATACCTTCAATCTTTAATGTAATAGTATGAAAGTCGCAGAGTATAATCTATATTGTATTTTATGAATATTTTACCAAGATAGAATGGCTACAATTCCTAATGTGTATAAGATATTATTTCTTCCATTAACTCTTATTTCACATACATTAGCCCTTGAGATAAAAATGAAATGGAGTCTATAATGGAAAATGTAAACCAAAAAAGTGGAGTTGGAACCATTTCTTCTTTTCCTTGATATCTTGTGCTTTATGTTGCCTTAATTTTTCTTTCAGATGGTTAAAGGTGGAAAACAACTGGATAATACTCAATTTTGGTATGAAAAGTCCTTTTAGAAAACAAGAAATTATAATACAATTTATATGGTCATATAATCTATGTAACAAATAAATTTATTTATATCATAACTGTCATATCCTATTTTGTCACTATAATATAAATTTACATGCGCATTTTTTGGGGGGACTTAGTAAGAAAAGCCAATCCACAGTGGCAGAAAAGAAAAAAAAAGCAGAAAAATTCTTCTCACATTATTAGAAAGAGGTGAGTACCACTGTAGAAAATCCCTGTCCCTCTAGCAAAAATCATGCAGTGAGAGTTTCCTTTATAAGAAATATAATACAAAAGGGCTTCTGGGATTTGTGGCTAAAGTAATAGATAATAATTTTATGAGTCATAGGAATAAGTGTGTAGGGACAAACACTTAAAACTCATTTGTGAGGCGCATGGAGATTAATGCATGAGTTGTTAGGCCATAAGAAATTTGGTACATTATATTGTGCGATATCCTAAGTAACTAAATTGTACAGGACTTGGGCAATGAGATACAACAGTAATAAGCCAAGGTGCAGCAGGAACTAGACAGTTTGGTGGCAGTTGGATCAGAATTGAATGATACTAGATATTCACCATAGAGAGTCTTTCCCAAAGAACTAGAGGATTCACAAACCACAAAATTCACCAGAGCAAGGTAATGACCTTGCTCCCTAAGAAATGACTGCGATGTATAAACCATCCATGTGTGGACATGTGTCAAACCATCCAAGTGTGTACATGTGTAAGACGATCCTCTGGGCACTGTGCAAGGTGTTCTAGAAAGAGAATTCGCCTAGCGCTTGATGAGCAAACTACCTGGTGAATACTAGTGCTGTGGGAGGACATATCCACTGATCACAGAGAGTATGTTTCTCCTATGTAAATTCAGGGTCAAAATTTGAAGTAATGCCACCGGCTATATATGGTGAAGTTAAGGCTTGAGTTCGAGTTCTCCATACTTTCTATAACATCCTGAAACCTTAAACAATTCTGTTGAAGTGGAAAATGGATCCTTGACAATAAAAGGCAAACTATGATGATCTGTCTGTAGCCCTCTTATTCTACACTTTCATCATCAATACACAAATGTTTTCACTCATGGTCTCAATATGCAGCTGAATTCTCAGTCAAGACAAAGTCTGCATTCTCCTGGTCTTTCCAGAACTTTGGACTCCATATATATATATATATAACTGCCTAACATACTTCTCCACCTGAAAGCCCCTTAGATATCTAAAATTCAACATGTCTACAACTCCCTGTGCCTCTGATCCCAACAACCACCTATTACGTTACACAAAGGGGCCAAAGAGAAATCATACGTTCATTTTGGTCAATCTTCTTTTGTCTACAGTCCCTGACCTGTATTGTTTGTGCCCAATGCTTCTCAAATATCTCTCCATTGTATCACACTGCTGTGATTCATATATTCCTTATCTTTCATCTAGAATGCTTTGCTAGTTTTCCCCTTCGCCTTAATTCATCCTACATGTTGTCAGCCCCTATTATTTTTCTAATTAACAAATAAATTATATCCCCCTCCAGGGTCCTAAAGAGCCTTATGGTATCTAAAGGTTAATGAGCTCCATCAAACCCCAGTGTGAATGTTCATGCTCTTTACCATGTCATTAAAGGCCTGTTTCAAGTGTATCCAAATTATCATTCCCATGTCCAAGGTCTCCCCGCCATGAACCAAATACATTCCCTTTCTGCATCTAGATCTCTGTGTATACCTTTCTTTAACTGTGGTCTGCTCTCCTTCATGTTTCCACTATCCATTCTTCAAGTTTGGGTTCAAATATCACTTGTTTATTGACCACTTTTTTCCTAATTTGTGCTAAGTGCTTCTTCCTTCCCTGGGATAGTAATGAAGCGCTACTGCCTCACTACACATTCTGATTTTAATTATTTTAATTACCTTAGTTCTTAACACATTATATATGCCAAAGTGCTTTTGAATGAATCAACAAATAAGCTGAAGAGTGAATGAAGGGACAGTGCTCCATATTGAGGATGGAATCAGAAGACCTGGATTTTACTCACAGATTTGCTACTAACTAAATATGTAATCTTGGAAAAGTCATTTAAATGCTGTAGGACTCAATTTTATCATCTCTGAAATGCAAGGCTTTGTTAGGTTACCTCATTTCTTTTTTTTTTTAATTTTTTTAATGTTTTTTTAAAATTTATTTTTGATACAGAGAGAGAAAGAGCATGAGAGGGGGAAGGGCAGAGAGAGAAAGAGACACACAGAACTGGAAGTAGGCTCCAGGCTCTGAGCTAGCTGTCAGCACAGAGCCTGATGCGGGGCTCGAACCCAGGAACATGAGATCTGACATGAGCCGAAGTCAGAGGTTTAACCGACCGAGCCACCCAGGCACCCCAGGTTACCTCATTTCTTAAGTCATTTGTATCTCAATCAAAATACTGCTTTATTCTATATCTTAAATCAGGAGACAAATTAATAATCTTAAATTTGTGTCAGTATTTTTCTCTAAGCAAATTGGTGATTCACTTACACTATATGAGTTTGAAACCTGTTGGCCCAGAGAGAAATGTCATGTGGTGGCAGAGAATGTTTAATTTTCACTTATTTACTGTGATGTGACCACAATTTTTTTATGATCAGAATTCAGTTTACAATATATTTCACATATTCTTTATAGTCTTTCAGAAAGAGCTCCAAATTTTTAAAAATTTCTGTTTTATAAATTGAGTATTTAAAAATATAATTTATTGTTGAATTGGCTTACATACAACACCCAGTGTTCATCCCAACAAGTACCCTCCTCAATGCCCAACACGCACTTGCCCTCTCTTCCACCGCCCCCATCAACCCTCAGTTTGTTCTATGTATTTAAGAGTCTCTTATGGTTTGCTTCCCTCCCTCTCTAACTGTTCCCCCCCCTTTCCTTTCCCCATAGTCTTCTGTTAAGTCCTCAAAAAATTAAAAATGGAACTATCCTATGACCCAACAATAACACTGCTAGGAATTTACCCAAGGGATACAGGACTGCTGATGCATAGGGGCACATGTACCCCAAAGTTTATAGCAGCGCTTTCAACAATAGACAAATCATGGAAAGAGCCTAAATGTCCATGAACTGACGAATGGATCATGAAGATGTGGTTTATATATACAATGGAATACTACTTGGCAATGAGAATAAAGGAAATCCTGCTCTTTGCAGCAACATGGATAGAACTGCAGGGTATTATGCTAAGTGAAATAAGTCAGGCAAAGAAAGACAGGTACCATACGTTTTTTACATTTCTTTGTAAATGCTATTCTCCTTAGGCTGAGATTTTAATCTTTTGTAATGGTGTTATTTGTACATTGAGTAAGAAGCCACATTAATTTAACTTCAATTCAAAGAGATATGAACAATGAAAATAACTCATGTAGAAAATACCTAAGGGAGAAAGGAAGTCGCAGAAGAAACACAAGTAGATTGTTCTAAGCTGGACACTCTATTTTGAGACTGATAACCCCTGTTTGCACACCTGTGGCTGAGGATTCTGCGGGAGCACCTTCCTGACCACTGTAAGGATGTGTAAGCTGTACTGTCAGATGTGATATGCTGGTGTGTACATAAGGGACACATTTGACAAATGTATGTGGCACTTCTATTTTTAGGAAATTCTGTGGACTTTAAATTCTGAAATGTTACTGCTATACAGCATTGAAAAGTGATTATTAAATAGTAAATTGAAAATTAAAGTAAGAACGTGCACAGAGACTCATTTTTACAATGAGAGGAGCCCATACGGCACGTACATAGGACCCACTGGGGTCAGGAAGGGAACAGAAAGAAAATGCAGCAGTGAAGCTGCTAAAGCCACTGAGATTTAGCAGGTGGAATAAATCAGTGTTTCCCAACTCTCCTTCTTCATGACACAGGCAACAATTAATTTTACTTATTTGCTGTGATAAGTGGTTGGCTACTTACTGATAGAAGCATCCATCCTGGCCCCTGGGGCTTGCTGAATGCAGTAGAATGAATGCCTGTAAGCACCCAAAATGTATATGCTAAAGCCCTGATCCCAATGTGATGGCATTAGGAGGTAGGGCCTTTGGGAAGCAATTAGGTCTTGGGACTGGAGCCCTTATCAAGAGTATTAAGTCCAATAAAAAAAAAAAAAAGAAGTCAGAGTGCTCCTTAGTTCTCTTTCAGCCATGTGAAAACACAAAAAGATGATAACTTTCTATAAACCGAGAGGAGGGCTCTCACAAAAACCTGACCGCACTGGTGCCCTGATCTGGTACTTCCAACCTCCAGGAATATGAGAAATACATGTTTGTTGTTGGAAATACTCTTTTTATGATATCTTATTAGAGAAGCCAGAGTTGATAAAGACACTCAGTCCAATTCTGGCTGGCTTGAGGGTTAAGGGGATCAACAGCTCAGAATGCTCTAAGCGGATTACAATACACCCTTGTACCATAAAGGCCAGCTGGGAAGCATTAGCCAAGGGTTTCCTAGTGAAGAAGACCAGAGTCACCCTTGGACCTTTGAAGTTGCAGGGAGCTAGAAAAGAGACAAAAGCCCATAAAGCTGGAGCCAAGAACACTATTCAGAAGAATAAAATGTACTTTTTTTTTTTCAAAATCAGCAAAATAAATTGTGTGTTTAGACCTTAGATATAAGTGGGGGTAAAGTAAAATACCTTGATGATTAACTGATATTAGCTATACATTATATAGATGTTTTTTACTGTCCCCACTCTCTGGCCAGTCCATTAGACCAAGTTGAAAACTACACTTGAAACCACACAGGCACCTGGCTAGAGCAAAATTATACCTGCTTCAGGAGCACAGACTTATCCTCAGCCTCAAAATAAATCACACAAGTGACCTTCTACCCAATATTAGTTCACAATCAACATTTGAAACATATCATAAGCCAGTGTGAGCAGAAGCAATCACCAGCCATCTGAAACAGACTCACAAAGAGTTCAAGATAGATGTTACTAAAAACAGGACATAGGACAAATGCATTTAATAAGATTTAAAAGGAAAAGAGGAGACTGGAAACACGACACTATCCAAAATGTCCAGGTAGAAAAAAATCAATAAAATTTATAAACTCTGAACTTAAACTCCAAGAGAAAAAACTAAGTAGAAGATTAGATACAGGTGAAATAGAAATTAGAGAGCAATGCAAATCTGAAGTCCTCATCTCGAATGAAACAAAGACAAGAAAATGGAAACATGAAACATAGTTTAAGAGAGAAAGTGATAAAGTGGCAACAGGTGGAAGAAGAGTTAAATAAAAAATGAATATGATTCAATGTTAAACACACCCTCGTGAGACAGGCGAACACCCATACAAACAGAAGGCCTGAAAAGGACCTGAATAAGCATGGATTACTTAATAAGTCATAGTATAATGAATTCTCAGCAGCAACAACAGAATCCTGAAATGAGTGGAATGACATCTTCAAACTCTGAGAGAACACAGTGGTCAACCCAGAATTGCATGCCTGTGAAACTGCCATCAAAACTGAGAAAAGGGGAGGAAAAACAAGATAAAAACAGAGAGGGAGGCAAACCATAAGAGATTCTTAAACACAGAGAACAAACTGAGGGTTGCTGGCAGGGAGGTGGGTGGGGGCATGGGTTAAATGGGTGATGGGCATTCAGGAGGGCGCTTGTTGGGATGAGCACTGGGTGTTGTATGGTAGTGATGAATCACTGGGTTTTATTCTTAAAGCCATAACTAAACTGTATGTTAACCAACTTGAATTTGAATTTTAAAAAACGATAAATTTTTTTAATGAGTGCTTATTAAAGGCATTTTCAGGTAAACAAAAATTGTAAGTTTGTCATCTATAGACCCCTGCTATGAAATACTAAAAGCTGTCTTCTAATAAGTAGGCAAATGATCCTAGAAGAAAAATCTGAGATGTTAGCAGAAACATAAAGTAAATAAAAAGCTACAGGGAGTGTAAATATTACAAAACAACGAAAGAAATAAGGTCGAATTTTGCTGTTAAAATATCAAAATGAGGGTTGCCTGGGTGGCTCAGTTGGTTAAGCATCTGACTTCAGCTCAGGTCATGATCTCACAGTTTGTGGGTTCGAACCCCATGTCTGGTTCTGTGCTGACAGCTAGCTCAGAGCCTGAAGCTTGTCTTCGGATTCTGTATCTCCCCCTCTCTCTGACCCTTCCCCCGCTCACACTGTCTCTGTCTCTGTCTCTCCCTCTCTCTCAAAAATAAATAAAATATTAAAAAAATGTTAAATATCAAAATGAGATAAAGCACTTGAAAACAACCTCATGTAAGTGAGTAGAAAAGAAACTGAGGTTAAATGATCTTAAATTCTATGCAATATTCAGAAGGATAATGCAGATGTCAAATTAAACATAATACATGCACAGTAAAATTCTAAAGTCTAAATTAAAGTGTGTATTTTCCAAAAGAGGTAGGGATAAATATTGTGTAAAATAAACTTTAAAAATCTTTTTTTTTTTTTAATGGGTATGTGGGTGGCTCAGTCAGTTAAGTGTCTTGACTCTTGGTTTCAGTTCAGGTCATGATCTTGTGGTTCATGAGACAGAGCCCTGTGTCAGGCTCTGAGCTGACAGCATGGAGCTGGCTTGGGATTCTCTCTCTCCCCTCCCCCAGCTGCTTGTGCACGCACACTCTCTCTCTCTCTCTCTCACACACACACACTCAAAACTTAAAAATCATTTTTTAAATTAAAAGACTAAGTGAAAAGCAAAACAAATCTTTTTACTATTATAGGTCTGGGAGATTTTATGATTCTATCCCATTAGAGTAGAGAGAATAAGCAGAATTCAAGGTGAGAATCACTGCCAAGCACAAAGAGGGACATTATACAATGCTTAAGGCTTTTTTAATCAAGAAAACATAATGTGTACATGCTCCTAATTAAATAAAACAAAATCACAACAGAGCCAAGAAGAAATAATAGGCAAATCACAGTTTTAGTTGGGCATGTTACCACTTCCCTTCCAGTACTGATACAACAAGTTTAAGGATATAAAAGACTTGAACTCATTATCAAGCAAGTTGACCTAGTTAACATTCATAGAACAGTTCACCAAACAAGAGCAGAATATGCATTATTTTCAAGGGCATACGGAAGAGTCACCATGTAGGACCATATGCAGGGCCATGAAAAAGTACAAAGAAATGAGATCATATAAAGTATATTCTCTTAGTCCAACAAAATTAAATTAGAAGTCAGGAACAAACAGATATCTGGAGAATCCGCCAAATACTTGAAATGGAACAACATGCTTATAAGTAAGCCATGAGTCAAAAAGGAAACACAAAGGTAATTTAGAATATATTTGAATTGAATGAAAATGAAAACAGCTTATCAAAGTGATGGGCTGCAGCTAAAGCAGAGTAGGTATACACATACCTTTAAGTGCTTACGTTAGAACATTTCAGAAGGTCTAAAATCAATTCTCTAAGTTTCTACTATAAGAACCTAATAAAAAAATTTAACTTATAGAAAGTAAAAGATGAGAAATAATAAAGAGAAGCCAGTAAAAGACAAAGAAAAGTAAAAATGATTGGTGACACAAAAAGCTATGTTTTTGAAAGTATCAGTAAAATTGATAGTCTCCATTTACACTGATTGAAAAAAATAAAAATAAGTTGCTAATTATCAACATGAGAAATGAAAGACAGCCTATCACTACATGTTGTGCAGACATTAAAAAGATAATTGGATTGGGAGCCCCTGGGTGGCTCAGTCAGTTGAGCATTTGACTTCAGCTCAGGTCATGATTTTGCAATTTGTGAGTTTTAGCCCCCCCATCCGGCTCGGCTCTCCACTGTCAGTGCAGAGCCTGCTTCGGATCCTCTCTTTTCCTCTGCCCCTTTCCAACTGGTACGCGCTTTCCTTCTCTCAAAAATAAACAAAAATTAACAAAGTTTTTTTTTTTAAGACTATAATAGGATTTAGGGGGGTATGGATGACTCAGTCGGTTAAGCATCTGAATCTTGATTTCAGCTCAGATCATGATCTTACAGTAGTGATATCCAACCGCACATCATGCTCCAGGCTGAGTGTGGAGCCTGCTTGAGATTCTCCCTATCTCTTTCTCTCCTCTCTGCCCCTCCCCTTCTTGCACAGGCAGGCATGTGCATTCTGTCTCTGTCTATCTGTCTGTCTCTCTCTCTCTCTCTCTCAGAAGAAGGAGAAGGAGAAGAAGGAGACGAAGAAGACGAAGCAGAAAATAGGGTTTATCTGAACATAATTAAATCCTAACCACAAAAAAGAGCGTAGGACAAAATTTAGCTGGTGAATCATATCACACTTTGAAGGAAAAAAAGACTATCAATCCAACATTTCTCTTCCATCAAAAAGAAGCAGCATATTTTATGAAATCAGCATTACTATAATACCAAAAAAAATAGACCAATATTGCTCATGAACATGGCATCATATCCTTTGATAAATTGGTGAATAAAACCCAGTGATACAGAACATATAATAATAAACATATCTATGCCAAGATGTATGGAATTTCTCTGAATATTAATGTAAATAGCCATATAAACAAAATAATGGGGGGGGACACAGAATCTTAAGAGATTCAGGAAAACATCTGACACGTACCAGAGCAAGAGCTAGATGACACATGTGGTGACAGTCTCCATGCTCTTTCAACTACAGCAGACCCCTGGGCCTCTCATTTCTCTTGCCCCTTTCGCCTCTGCAAATGAGGACTGTTTTCCACGGCAGTTACAGAAATACATATTTGAACTGGAGAGCATCTTCTGGGAAGGTGGGAAAAAGAGAGTCTAGAAAACATATTTCCCTCCAGCAAAACAGCTTCTACCAGTGCATTGCATCTCACCATCACCTTCAATATCATCCTAAAGTACATCTGGTAAATCACAGCGGAGGAATCTCTTATGTTCAATGAGGTTTTGGGAAATTCAAAACTATTAAATGTCTTTCAATGAATTTAATATGTATTATTAAAGCTTTGGTGTAATTTTAGTCCAAGACAAGGAGGTGACTTCCATATAGTACAAATTCTAGGGCTTGGTCTCCAGGAATTTTAACTTTAGTGTGAAAAAAATCATACACATTCAAAAAGCTAAATGATTAATGTTTTCTAATGAGCTATGTAATGGGTGGTAGGGAAGATAGTGTCAATTAATCCAATTAAATTTTTAAATTTGTATATCACGTTTATTTTATCATGAAATCCCTGTGATTCAGAGGTTAACAAAATGGGGGGGGGATGTGAATTAAGGTGCATTGGGATTTTATTACTGGCAATTACCAATAATGCCATAAAACTGAGCATATCACTCCTCAAAGAGTATTTAAAAATCTACTAAAAAGAAACTATATATTAATTGTATCAACTTTGGGTTTATTAATTTGTCCATAGATTGTTGACAGTACCAAAAAAACCTCAGAAATTATAATCTACTATTTCTTGAAATCACATTTAAACTACACCTGGTACTTTCTCTGAATATAAATGCTCAAGAGTTAACAAACTTGGGCCTAATTCATCAACAGTCAAGTGATAAACAGTAATTATTAACAACAATAACAAAACAATAATTATGACTAACATTTATAAAGAATTCACCAATTAGGGGTGCCTGCATGGCTCAGTCAGTTAAGCGTCCAACTTCAGCTCAGGTCATGATCTCAGAGCTCATGAGTTTGAGCCCCATGTCGGGCTCTGTGCTGACAGCTCGGAGCCTGGAGCCTGCTTCAGATTCTGGGTCTCCTTCTCTCTCTGCCCCTTGCACTCTGTCTCTCTCTCTCTCTGTCTCTCTCTCTCAAGAATAAATGAATATTAAAAATCATTAAAAAGAGAATTGCTAGTCACTCTAAAAATGTTTGACATATCTCATTCAAGCTTCACAACAGTACTCTGGGGTTGAATTTCTTAGTCACCCCATTTTACAGATGAAAAATATTAAATGAACAGGTGGTAGAGTACCTTGTCCAAGGCCACAGAGCTAGTGAGGGGCACAGCTGTGAGAGATGAATCCAGGCAATTTGGTTAAAAAATCCATACATTTTTTAAATGTTTATTTATTTATTTTGAGAGAGATATCAGGGCAAGGGCAGAGAGAGGGGGAGAGAGAGAATCCCAAATCTAGGCTCACAGAATCCCCCACACTGGGCTCAGTCTCATGAACCATGGAATCATGACCTGAGCCAAAATCAAGAATCAAATGCTTAACCAATTGAGCCACCCATATGCCCCTGAAAATCCATATTCTTTTTTAAAATTAATTTATTTAGTTTGAGAGAGAGTGAGAGAAAATATGCAAATCTGGGAAGGGCAGAAAGAGGGAGAGGGTTCCACACCAGTAACACAGAGCCCAACCTGGGGCATGAACTCACTAACTGTGAGATCATGACCTGAACTGAAGTCAGACACTTAACCAACTGAGCCACCCAGGCGCCCCAACATGTTATACTTTTTAACTGACTATTTTGTACTAACAGAGAATCATGTTGCAAGAATTGTAGAATATGTTTTATTTATCTTACTGTGCCAATCTTCTCCATAGATTTAATAAAATTTCAGAAGAGAGTCCCTCTTGTATTCCTGTGTTTCTTTCTTGATAAATCAAGAGTACAGTCTCTTCATAAGAACAAAATGAATTCTTCCCTTTTAATACAATGTCACTTGAGCAGGATAATACATCAACCACTTGGCTTTAGAAACTTTTTATTCTCAATTGTTTGAACAGTGCCCCCCCCCATCAAAGAACACCCAGCAAGCTACCGTAGGGAAAGTAAGGTTATGGTTTCTGGAGACCTCTTTTTTTATATTCTTTTGCCAGCACATGTAATTGCTTCTTGAGGGGCTCCTCAGAAAAAGCAGAAATTCAATGCAATACAACCTGAAAATCCTTGTATTAACCACAGAATCATTAGCCCAGATTAATTCGGGGTAGGAATTTGAAAAAATAAAATACTTTGCGGTTATAATTTGAAGGATATGAGGACAGGGAAAAGAGAGAGAGCTTCCTTAAGTGCTTTGAAGAATTTTCCAGTGAAACCATGAGAGCCTGAAGATTTCACTCTACAGAACTTTGTAATTAACTCAAGTCTTTAAAATGGTTATAGGAATGACTATTCAGGTTTTCTATTTGATATTGGTTGAGTTTTGGTAGTTTATGGTATTCAAAGAATTGGTTTCTGTCCCTTCTTATAATGAGGAAATGAAATTTCTGGCATCTATACCAATGATTCTCAACCACATCAGGTATCAAGATAACCAGTGTATTTTTTAAAAAACACAGGTAGCAAGGCTGGACCTCACCTTCCAACTTAATAAGGGGATATGAGGAAAGGGTCAGTGTGGCAGAACGTCTGTATTTTTATAAGGTTTTGCAGGTTATTTTGTTATGTCGACATAGTTAAAACTATTATCAGAAAGTCCAATATACTTTTCTATGATTACAGTCTTCTCCCAACACCCCCCTCCCTCACCCTCACAGTGAAATTCTTTCTCTGTAATAAATATTACACTAGATCAAGCTGCACCCTCCTATATCTATGTATCCCAGCTGCCTCATTTCTTATCCTTCCTGAGTCGCTACTGATGAAATTCCCCTTGGCATACACTGAGGAACAGTACTTGAACCCCTGAAACATTAGAGTCACCTATTATGCCTATTGCTGGGGATGCTGAATGTATGCCAGTGGAAAATACTAGCAGGCCCGGAACTAGGGGAAGCTAGGCTTCTATTGAACTGGTTATCTGTTATGGCTATGAATGCTCTATCTTATAATTTTATTTCACTTTGGTCAATAAGAGGCTTAAAATAACATTTCTGGTCCACTTATAGAAACTATGCACTACTATCGGACATGAATTTCTTATTGTGATTCTTATTCTACAATATATTATTTGATAGCATAGCCCACAGTTTGCCCCATTCATCTGTCCTCTGCTTCTGTTGTAATAATTTTTAGCTGGATACACGGCTACCCAGCAAAAGTCCATTTCCCAGAAACCTTTAGTATGATCATGTGACTAGGTTCTTGCCAATATCAGGTGACCCCAAATGTGCTGTTGTAACTTCCAAAAAAGGTCCTTAAAGAAATTTTCTTTGTCTCTTCATTCATCATTTTCACTACCTCTCCAACCCTCTCACTACCGCCATCTTGGATCATGAAGGCTGAGGACTATGAGCAATTGCCTTAGATGGAGAGCAGTGAATTGGAAGAAACCTGGGTCCCTACTCCCTTGGTTGAAAATCCACTCTTTCTGGGGCACCGGGTTGGCTCAGTTGGTTAAGCGACCGACTTTGGCTCAGGTCATGATCTCACGGTTTATGGGTTCAAGCCCCACGTCGAGCTCTGTGCTGACAGCTAGCTCATAGCCTGGTGCCTGTCTTCAGATTCTGTCTTTCCCTCTCTCTCTGAACCTCCCCTGCTCACGCTGTCTCTCTCTCTCAAAAATAAATGAAACATCAAAAAATTTAAAAAAAAGAAAATTCACTCTCTCCCTTTCTCCCTCTCTCTATAAAAGTATGTATGTGTGGGCATATATACTTAAATACACATGTCATATACATGCTTCTTCAAATCCCTTATGAAATAAGATATGATACTAAATAAAAGCATATAATTTTCTCAAAAAATTGCACAGAACTTCAGAAAATGTGCTACCTTGGCGATAGCTTATAGAAAACAGCCAATAGCATTTGTGCTACTGGGCTTTGTACCAATCATGAAATCTTTAATGTGAACATTTATCATGAAAAATATCACATTGGAATTTTTATCTGAAATAAACTATAGCATTGATATAAATTGAAATCTCAGTTATACGCCCCGGCAAGACTATACAATATAATTTCTAGTATATTAAAACATTCACTGTATTACAAGAAAATGAATTTCTACACCATTAGTTTATTGTACTAGGCATGCAGTCTAAATGACGAAAGCATGTAAAAAGTAGTAGTGTGTTCTCATATATGCAGTCTGAGTCACTGAAAACACTTAAAAAATAAGCAATGCATGCACATGTTTAAATGAGCTTTATCTGAAAAGCCAATAAAGATGTCAAAATTAAAGTCCCTTCACAAATAGCTTCTCAATTTACCAGTACAAACAATAATTTATGCTAAGTAAGCAGTAAAGAATTGCATTTCATTCAGTTCAATTGCTTTTGCACTGTCCAACATGAAGAAGAAGCAAGCTGGCCACAAATTTTTTTGAACCAATAAATATGTTTTCTTGAATATTCAGTGAGAATTTGACAGAAGATTCCAAATTTTCTATTTCCATGATGCTCTATATTCTCACTTTGATGTCTGGGTCACAGCCAAAAAACAGTGCAAAAAACCTTCCAGAGCTCCCTGGCTAATTGACCTTTGAAATTTTTAGGAAAACACCATGAACAATGTTCAGCCCATAGATCCAAGGGCAATTCAAAGTGAGGGACAGTACATACAAAAGTGTGAGAGGGCTTCCAGTTCAAGGTGGCCAGGGAGCAGAATCCTGAACTCACCTCCTCCCATGAATCAGCAGCTACGTATAAGACAACGTCCTCTGAAGAAAACCTAAAAAGCAACTCCTATATGTCAGTGAACAAGAGAAGGCTCGCATTAAAGCAGATGGTAACACTGAGGACCAGAGAGGTTAAACCTATGCTCGAGGTTGCACACTGAATGCAAGCTCCATGAGGGCAGGGTATATTTTATAGTCCACTATATCCCCAGTGTATATACAATAGAGACTGCTGTATGAAGTAGGAGCTCAATAAATCACTATTGGGGAGGTGGTTCAAAATAGGGTCACAGGAAGATCTTGAAAGGACCACCTCCCATAAACACAACAAGTGTACAGCTACACACAGAACCCATTCCTGCTGAGGACTAGCTGACCAGCTCCTCCACAAAAGAGGATAAAAGGGCGACAACAAGAAAGAAAAGGCAGAGACATCACCTCACCAAATCCACACCCTTGGCACAGAGAGCCACAAGTGTGAAGGATCTACACATACGGAACTTGTCCCTTTGCAACAAGGGCTTTGTGTTCCTCATCGGGCACCCCAAGCCTCGAAACCTGTGTGACAAACCCAAGCCTCCAAAATGTCTAACTTTGAAAAGCAATTGCACTTACGTCCAGGAGAACCACAGGTCTGTAGAGAGTGGAGATTCTGCTCTTAAAGGGTTACACGCAGATTCACTAGCCTCAAGACCCAGTGCAAAAGTGGTATTTTGAAAAGAGTGTAAGTCATATGCAAAGGAAATTCATTCGCTAATCTTAAAGAGACTGCAAAGGGGCAAAAATCTCCTGGAACACTATCCAGGGATAGCGGTGCTGGCAGGCACCATTTGTATGGTCTCCCTGTACCTGATCAGTGCTGCCATGGCCAAGCATAATTTTCACACATTCTCTCCAGCTAGTGCCTGCCCCTTTCTCCCACCCTCTCCACCCCATGCACTGGTATCATGGCCCTGCCAGATGCAATCCATGAGCACCACATCTCCATGTCCTACTTCCACAGCCCCAAGCACCCCACCCACCATGCTGGAGTCCCACCAGAGGTAGTAGTTGAGTGCTTCCCCACCCCAACTATTCACACAGACCTGCTGGTGTCCATCCACTGCCCTTGTGGCACCCCAAAGGCAGCAAGGGCATGCAGGGCCCACCCAGGGGATATTCCTTGAGCGCCAGCTTGTGGTGGACAGGTGTGACTGCATTTCTGGACCCAAGGTGTCTGTAGCAATCAGGGAGACACTAGCAGGGACAACCAAGGAAGAGATTAAACAGTAAGTTATAACGCCCATACAAAGCCACCTATTCAGGAATGTTAAAGACAGATATGGTACCCAATAGAGAGACATGAATGCAGAGTCAACCAAAATGAGGAAATAGGAACATGTTACAAATAAAAGAACATGCTAAATCCCCCGGGGTGGGGGGAACTTTACTGAAATGGAGATAAACAATGTATTTGATAATGATAGGGACTTCGAAGTAATTGCCATAAATATGTTCGTTGACTTTTGGAGAAGGATGGCTGAATACAGAGAAAACTTCAGTGAAGAGACAGAAAATACGAGAAAGTACCAAACAAAAATGACAGAGCTGAAGAATGTAATAGCTGGACTGAAAAATACACTGGCAGAATTCAACAGCAGACTTAGATGAAGCACAAGACAGATCAGTGATCTGGAATTCAGGGCCATAGAACTCACCCAAATGAGGTACAAGGCAATAAAAATAAACATTTTTAAAGGTGAAGATAGCTTACAGGATTGATAGAACATCAAATGAAAGAATATTCACATTACAGAGATCCCAGAAGGAGAAGTGAAAAAGAGGCAGAAAACATATCTGCAGAAATGATGGCCAAAATCTACCCTAACCTGGGGAAGAATAATGACATTCAGTTTCCAGAAGCCTATGGAGTTTCAAATAGTAAGAACCAAAAGAACTCTTAACACACATTATAATTAAAATGTCGGAAGTTAGAAAAAGAGAAATCCTTTTAAAAAGCAAGAGAAAACAACTTGTTACATACAAGGAAACACCCTAAAATTATCAACCGATTTCTCAGCAGAAATTTTGTAGGCCAGAGGGGAGAAACATGATATATTCAAAATGCTGACAAGAAAAATCTTCCAACCAAGAATTCTCTACCAAGAGAACTGAAAGAGTCATAAAAGTTCTCCAGACAAGCATAAGCTGAAGAAGTTCACCATCAATAAAAGAGCCCCACAAGAAGTTTAAAGGAACTACTTTCAGCTGAAAAGAAAGGGTACTAAATTACCAATAAGAAAACATAAAGTAAAAATCTCATGGGCAAGGGTAAATATATAGAAAAGGGGGTGGACTAATCACTTGTAAAGCTAGTACAGATTTAAGAAGAAAAAGTAGAAAAAATAATTCTCTTAATTAGATGGGAAGACGTAAAAATATTGAGTGTAATATGAAAAACATACTGATAGGAGGAAGTAAAAATGCAGAGGTTTAGAATGCATTCAAACTTCACTTGCTGTTAAAGTAGACATGTGTGCGCGCATGCATGTATGTGCTCTTCTATGTGAGCGTCATGGTAACAATAAAGCAAAAATCTAAAGAGACATAGAAAGGATAATGAGAAAGATTTAAGTAATCATAATACTATAGAAAGTCATGAAACCACAAAAGAAGAAAGGAATAGAGAGAAACTACAAAACAGCCAGAAAACAACAAAATGACGTTTCTCAGCACCATACCTCTCAGTACACAATCGCCAGTAATTACTTTATATGGACTAAAAATGGACTAAATCCTCCAACCAAAAGACACAGAAAGACAGAATGGATTAAAAAACGAGGCCCAACTCTATGTTGACACATGAGATGTAAGGACACACAGAGACGGAAAGGGAAGGACACACAGAGATGGAACAAGGTGATCATGAAAATGGAAACCACAGGAAAACGGGGCAACTACCCTTCTATCAAACAAGAGACTTCAAAACCAAGACTGTAAGGAAAACAAAGAAGTGGGTTACACAACACAAAGAGGTCAATCCAAGAAGAACATATAGCACTTGTAAGCATTTGTATACCCAACACAGAAGTGCATACATATACAGCAAATATTAACAGACCTAAAGGGGAAAATTGACAACAATACAATAATATTAAAGGACTTTAGTACCCCACTTACATCGATGGATAAATCATTCACATAGAAAATAAATAAGAAAACATAAACATTGGCCTTAAATGATACATTTGGCCTAAAGGATTTACTAGATAAATACAGAACATTCCACCCAAAAGCAGTGGAGTACACTTTCTTCTCAAGTGCCCATGGAATATTTGCCAGGACATATCATAGGCTTAACAACAAAATGAGTTCCAATAAATTAAATAATTTTAATGTCTATTTTTAAGAGAGAGAAAGATAGCACAAGCAGAGGAGGGGCAGAGAGCAAGGGAGACACCGAATCTGAAGCAGGCTCCAGATTCTGAGCTGTCAGCAAAGAGCCCGACACATGGCTTGAAATCACAAATCGCAAGATCATGACCTGAACTGGAGTCGGACGCTTGACCAACAGAGCCACTCAGGGGCCCCCAACAAATTTCAGATTGAAATCATACCAAGCACTTTTCTGACCACAATGGTATGAGGTTAAGAATTGATTATATGAAGAAAACTAAAAAAATGAAAAATATACAGCACTTAAACAACCTGCTACTAAACAACCAATGGGTAAACAAGAAAATCAAAGGAGGAATCAAATAATATCTGACACAGTAAAAATGATATTACAACATACCAAAATGTGTGGGATACCACAAAAGTGGTTCTAAGAGAAAAGTTAATAGCCACACAGGTCTGCCTTAAAACAAAACAAATCTCAAAGAAGCAATCTAACTTTACACATTAGGACCTAAGGAAAACAAACAAACAAAGCCTGAAATAGGTAGTAGAAAGGAAATAACAAAGACCAGAGTGGAAATAAATCAAATAGGGACTGAAATGACAATGGAAAAAAAATCAATAAAATTAAAAGCTTGTTGCTTGAAAAGATAAAACTGGAGAACTTTTTTCACCAATAAAAAAAGAGACAGAGGTTTCCAATAAATAAAATCGGAAATGAGAAAGGAAAAAATTAAAATGGATACCAGAAGAATGTAAAGGATCATAATTATAGACCAACAGATCAGACAACTAAGAACAAATGGATAAATTACTAGAAAGAAATGATCTTCCAAGACGAAATCATTAAAAAACATAAAATCTGAACAGAACAAATATTAGTAAGGAGATTAAATGACAAATTAAACTCTAAGCAAGAGAGGTTCAGGACCAGGAGGTTTGCTCAGTAAAGTCTCGTAAACACAGAAGTCTTATTTTAAGTTCATTTATTTATTTTGAGAGAGACAAAGGAGAATGAACGAACAGGAGAACAAACATATGCAAGCAGGGGAGGGGCAGAGAAGGAGAGAATCCCAAGCAGCCTCCGTACATAAGTGCAGAGCCTTATGTAAGGCTCACACTCACAAATCGTGAGATCATGACCTGAGCTAAAATCCAGAGTAGGATACTTAAACAACTGAGCCACCCAAGCGCCCCTAACAGACATGAAATGTTTAATACCTATGTTTTTCAAACTCTTCCAAATAACCAGAGTAGGGAATAGTTCCAAACTCATTTTATGAGCACATTACCCGGATACCAACACCAGACAAGGAAACCAAACACACACACAAATAATGATAATAATAAATAATTAATCGCAGGCCAATAACCCTGGAACACAGAGGCAAAGTCTTCAAGATAATATTAGCAAACGGAATTCAACAATACACTAAAAGGATCAAAAATTATCATGAAATAGGACTTCTATAGCTGCAAGGATGGTTCAACATCTGCAAATCAAGCAAGGAGATCTAGCACATCAGCAAAATAAAGGGTAAAAATCATGTGATCATTGCAATAAATGCATAAAAAAAGCATTTGATAAAACGTTAACATCATTTAGTATAAAAACTCTCAGTGAAGTGTATAGAGGAAACACATCTCAGTTTTCTAAAGGCCACACATGACAGCTTGCACCTAAGATCATACTCCATGGTGAAAAGCTGAAAGCTATCCAATTAAGATCCAGAACAAAACAGAGACCTCCACTCTTTCCATTTTAATTCCACCTAGTATTTGAAGTGTTAGCCAGAGCAGTTAGGCAAGGAAAAGAAATTGAGACAAAGCTGGAAAGGAAAGACTCCACCAAAAACAAACAAACAAACAAACACCAAAAAAACCCCCAAAAACCTGTTAGAATACATGAATTCAGTGAAGTTTCATAGTACAAGATTAAAATACAAAAAAATGCTGTACATTGGAGTACTACATGGCAACGAGAAAGAATGAAATGTGGCCATTTGTAGCAAAGTGGATGGACCTCGAGGGTGTCATGCTAAGCGAAATAAGTCAGGTGAAGGACAGATACCATATGTTTGCACTCATAGGTCTAACAGGAGAAACCTAACAGAGGACCATAGGGAGGGGAAGGGGAGAGAGAGAGTTGGGGAGAGCAAGGGACACAAATCATGAGGGACTACTGAATACTGAAAAAGAACTGAGGACTGAAGGGGGAGGAGGAGGGGAGAGGAGGTGATGGTTACGGAGGGGGGCACTTGTGGGGGAGAAGTACTGGGTGTTATATGGAAACCAATTTGACAATAAACTATTATAAATTTTTTAAAAATGCTGTTTTTATTACTAACAAAAACCTATCAGAAAGAATAATTAAGAAAATAATCCCATTTATAATTGCTTCAAAAAGAATGCCTAGGCATAAATTTAACCAAGGAGCTGAAAGACCTATATTCTGAAAGCTGTCAGACACTGATGAAATAAACTGAAGAAGACACATAAATGGAAGATTATTCTATGCTTATGGATTTGAAGAATATATTGTAAAAATGTCTATATTACCCCCAGTAATATACAGATTCAGTGCAGTGCCTATGACATTTTTCACACAACCGAACAATACTAAAGTATGTATAGAACCACAACAAATCCTTAATAGCCAAAGCAATCTTGAGAAAGAATAACAAAGATGAAGTCATCATGCTCCCCAATTTCTAAGTATATCACAAAGCTATAGTAATACAGTATGGTATACACGTAAGACACATAGACCAATAGAATAGAAAAGAGAGTCCAGAATGAATACAAGCATTTGAAGACAATTTATGACACATAGGCAAGAATACACAACAGGGAAAAGACAGTCTTTTCAATAAATGGTGTTGAGAAAACTGGATGCCAAATGCAAAAGAATGAAACGGGACCACTGTCTTACTTAAAACAGAAAAATTAACTCAAAATGAATTAGAGACTTGAATGTAAGACCAGAAACCATAAAACTATTAGAAAATACTATAGATGGTAAACTCCTTGGTATTTCACTTAGTGATAAACATACTTTTTTTGTTACCTGACTCCAAAGGCAATGACCACAAAAGCAAAGATAATAAGCATACGGGGCTACATCAAACTAAAAAAAAAAAAAAATCTGCAATGTGAAGAAAACCATCAACAAAATAGAAAAGCAACCCAGTGAATGGGAGAAGATATTTTCAAGTCAGATATCCACATAAGGGGTTAGTATCCAAAATATATAAAGAATTCATACAACTGAACATAGAAACAAACAATCCAATTAAAATAAGAGCAGAGGATCTTAACAGACATCTTTCCAAAGACATACAGATGACCAACAGGCACATGAAAAGATGCTCAACATTACTGATCATCAGGGAAATCAAATCCACAATGAGATATCAAATCATACTTGTAAAAATGCCTATTTTCAGAAAGACAAGGAATAGCTAAGTGTTGGTGCAGAAAAGGAGACAAAGAAGCCCTCACCCACTATTGGTGAGAATTTAAATTGGTGCAGAAACTATGGGAAATGTTATGGAGGCTATTTAAAATTAAAAACAACTGCCACAACGCAAAAATTCCACTTCTGGTTATTTACCCGAAGAAATAATAATACTAAGTCAAAAAAAGTACATGCACTGCTATGTTCATCACAGCATTATTTAGAATAGTCAAGATATGGAAACAATCTAACTGTCCACTTATAGATGAATAAATTAAAAAGATGTGGTGTAGATCCACAATGAACTACTCAGTCATAAGAAAGAATGAAATCTTGTCTTTCTCCCAGCATGAATGGACCTTGAGAATATTATGTTAAGGGAAATAAACACAGACAAATAACATATGATTTCACTTATGTATGGAATCTAAAAAATTACAAACACAACTAAACCAAATAAAACCTATAGATATAGAGAATAGACTGGTGGCTACCAGAGAGAAAGGAGGTTGAAGGGGATGGGCAAAATGAGGAAAAGGGATGAGGACACACGTGTCTAGTTATAAGATAAATAAGTCTTATGGATATAGTATATAGTATGGTGATTAAAGTCAGTAATATTTGAAATTTGCTAAAAAAATAAATCTTAAAGGTTATCACAGGAAAATAACTAATTTTTTATGGTGACAAATGCTAAAGATACATTGTGTTGATAAATTTTCAATATATACAAATATCAAAGCTTATGTTTTACACCTGAAACTAACATAATGTATGTCAACCGTGCCTCAATAAAAAAAGAAACTTACAAAAACACATTTCCTTAATAAGTTTATAGAAATGTTTCCCTCATGCTTTACATTATCATCCTTTTCTTTTTATTTCTTTTTGTAGTAACTATTTACTAAAATACAAAAAGGAAACCTTCTGTAAACAAAAATTAGATGAACTTTTATCTTTCTGTTCTTCTGAAATAGCATATATATTAGCAATGACTTATTTTTTTCCAAAAAGTGCAAATTCACATTTTCTAAGAATTTTGACCTTTAAAAGACTACTTGAAAATATTCATTTGTCCAGAGGACTTTAATATACAATAATATTGATTTTTCCACCATTAAATGACCTTAGATTATTTATGAACACTATAATGACAGAGAAAATACATGTTCTGATTGGCAATCCCAGACTTAAGAAACCTGATGACTTCTTATTAAACTAGATCAGTTTTATCTTCATTATATATAACCTTCTTATCCAGATAAAATTTACTTTAAATCAATTTTTATTAAAATACTATATGCATGGAGTTTTAAAGGTTGAATACTATGTCAGATAACTCATGTCTCCTTCCACACTGTCTATTAATATTACTTTAGATAAATTCATTTTAGCTTTATTATCTATTTTGTCTGATATTTTCTATATGTGTATAAATAAAATATGCTAATCCTTGATTTTTAAAATTTTAGGTATAATCTATTGCTTTCTCTTTTGGGAAATAGACATAAGTCTTATGCTACTCTCTTCTCCAACTCATATACTCATATATTCAAAGGTTGTTATAATTTTTGGTTAAATTCATATTCAGTATTCAATATTATTGCAAATATATACATACTGTCCTTGACTTAACCACATATATATTTAAGTTTATTACACCTTATTTTATACAATTATCAGTTTTCCTGTACTCAAATATTTCCTTTTCTTTCGATTGTACAATATGCATACAAACTCCTCTGAATATACTCAGATCTATGATTTAAGTCTTCACTTGTATGCTTTCTTGAAGATACTGTTTCTGAAGTTTATGCCTCCTGACCCAATCTTAGCTGATTGCCTCATGAACCAACTCCACACTCGCATTTGTGGGAATTCCTTTTGTTTTTCTCATTAGTTCATTTAGAAAATAATTATTGAATGATGACTGAGTGGCTCAGTCAGTTAAGTGTCCGACTTCAGCTAAGGTCATGATCTTACGACTTGTTGGTTCAAGTCCCGCATTGGGGTCTATGCTGATAGCTCAAAGCCTGGAGCCTACTCTGGAATCTGTGTCTTCCTCTCTCCCTACCCCTCTCCCACTCATGTTCTGTCTCTTTCTCTCAAAATTATTAAACATAAAAATTTGTTTAAATAGAAAATAATTCTGAGCTCCAACTATGTGCCAAGATTTAAAAAAAAAAAGCAATTTTAAAATTGCCTGAAAACATGAAATAAAATTCTGTGAGAGGAAATATAAATATATAAATGAATGTGATGTATAGACTACAAAAGAGGAGAGAATTGTAGACAATAAACAAAATAAAAAAGTTACAGAACAATGCTTTTCACTTATATATACGCAAATATTCCCAACAAAGACTTATCAACTAAAATCCAAAATGTTGACAGGACAGCACACTCTAATCAGTGAGGTTAAATCTAAGAATTCAAGCCTTGTTTGAATATTAAAAATCAATTACTGTAACACAGCTATTAAAGAAGAAATAGTACATAATTACCTTCATAAATCCAGAAAGAACATATGAAAAAATTTAGAATCCAATAATGATTAAATCTCTTAGAAGATCAGGAACAGAAAGAAACGTTTTCAAACTGATAAAAGACACTATTTTAAAAATGTGTAGCTAACATTACACCTATTGGAAAAAGATGGATTGCTTCCCTCTAAAATGAGAAGCAAGGCAAAATGTACCTGCTCCCCACTTTGATGCTGTCCTGGATATCCATTCTAGCCAGCAAAAACAAACAAACAAACAAACAATTTCCAAGCTTGGATAGGAAGAATAACACTTTTATCATGTTCAATGGTTTTAAGTCCTAAAGAATTTATGAAAAGTGACTGAAGAATTAATATGTGAACTCTGCAAAGCCATAGATATAAAATCATCAAAGTCAAATATACTAACAATGAACCTCTGTATAATAAAACAGCACCACTAACAATAGATTTAAAAAGTTAGAGATAACTTTTTAAAACATGGACAAGACCTATACAATTAAATGACAAAACAGTACTGAGAGAAATGGAAGAATATCTGAATAATTGGAGAGAGAGGTCATGCCCATGGATAGAAAGACTTAGTATTATTCATATATCAATCCTCCCCAAAGAGACAGATATAATACTATCACATCCAATATCACAGTAGAATCTAGCATTTATATAAAAATATATGGGATGTACAATAGGTGGTAAGAGTAGACAGATCAATGGAAAGGAATAAAGTACTAGTTTTAGTTCTATACTTATTAATTTTTAACAAAACTTTCCAGGCAATCAATAGGTAGATAAAAGTGATTTCAATAAATGACGTTACAACATATGCATGATATTATTTCATGATAAATCAGAGACCTAAGTATAAAAGCTAAAGTCTAAAATTTATGATAAAATATAGAACATCTATGTGACTTTGGGGTAAGGAAAGTTTCCTTAATAAGGTACAGAAAGTACCAACCATTATGGAAAAAAAATCGATAAACTGGACATTTTTCATTAAAGAAATTGGACACCAGTTATTAGGACAGTAAGAAAAAAATTGCAAATTTTTGCTATATATATATGTATATATATATATATATATATATATATATCCTCAGTATTAAACATACAAGTGGATAAAAAATACATAGACATTCTATACAGAAATATATACAGATGATCAATAAGCACAGGTAAAAACCATCAGGTAAAAGTAAACAGAAAACAGAAAAAGACATCATTTCATACCCACTAAATTGCTAAGATTAAAAACAAAACAAGCAAACTAAATACCAGTGAGGATGAGTAGCAAGCAGAAATCTCATACATTGCTGGTTGGGATTATATAATAATAAAATCATTAATTCTTTCTTGTTTCTTATAAAGTGAGACACACATCTGTCCTATGACCAAGCAATTGCAGTCCCAACTATTTACAAGGAGTAATCACATTTCCACAAAGAGATGTATACTAAATTTTCATAGCAGCTTAATTCACAGTATTCAATAATCTGAAAAAACCTATGTGTTTATCAACGGAATGAATACATAAGTATATATTCACACAGGGGTGGCTGGGCGGCTCAGTCGGTTAAGTGTCCAACTTTGGCTCAAGTCATGATCTCATGGTTCGTGGGTTTGAACCCCACATTGGGCTCTGTGCTGACAGCTCAGAGTCTGGAGCCTGCTTCAGATTCTTTGTCTTCTTTTCTCTCTGTCCCTCCCCCATTAGTGGTAGGTCTCTGTCTCTCTGTCTGCCTCAAAAATCAATGAACATTAAAAAAATAATATACTCACACAATAGAATACTATTCATTGATTAAAAAAATTAGCAAATTAAGAATACACTTGACAATATAAATGTCAAAACTCTATGCTGAGGCGTCCCTAGGTGCCTCAGCTGTTTTAGCGTCTGGCTCTTCACTTCGTCTCAGGTAATGATCTCATGTGTTCGTGGGATCAATCCCTGCCCTGGGCTCTACCGACAGTGAGGGGCCTGCTTGGGATTCTCTCTGTCCTTCTACCTCTGTGCCTCCCCTGTTTACAATCTCTCTCTCCCTCTCCCCCCCTCTCACTCATAATGAATAAATAAATATTTTTAAAACTATGCTGAGGAAAAGGAGTCAAATATACCATTGGTGGGGAACTCATGACAGACAAATCTTATATATAGTGATAAACATCAGAGCATTGGTTGTCTCTGCCTGGAGGGATAAGGGAAGTATTTTTTAGGGGGCAATACTAATGAGAAGAACCAGGAAACGTCTGGGGTGATGGAAACGTTCCATATTTTGATGTGGTTTGGGTTATACTGGTATGCATTTGTCCAAATTCATTGCCATTATATACTAAAATGTGCAATTTCACTATATATAAATTGTACTTCATTTATTAAAAGGAAAAAGAAAATGAAAAGGTGCAAAATAAGTCTTACCAGAAATCTAGGAGGGAAAAGACTGAATGGGGGAAAAGCAATATTCAAAGATATAATAGCTTAGAATGTTTAAGAATTTACAAAGACATCAATCCTCAGGTTCAGAAAGTTCAATGAATCTCAAGCAGGATAAACATGAGAACTACCTGACTTCACACAATTCAGTGGAATACCAGAGAAAGAGAGAAAAGCTTAAGAGCAGAAGGGGAAAGAAACGTTATCTAGGAAGGAATACCAATTAGAGTTGATATCTTAATCTCAACAATAGAAGCCAAAATGCAGTGGGGAAATGTTCATTAAGAATATTTAACAGAAAATAATAGCCACACTAGACCTGTATGCCCAATGAAACTGTCCTTCAAACATTATGTTGAAATGAAAGCATTTAATCAAATTAGAATTTAGTATCAAAAGACCATCATTAAAGGGACTTCTTACGGATATATTTTAGGAAACAAGAAAATAATCTCAAAAAAATATCACAGATGTAAAGAGAAACAAATGGACAAGAAATCTGGATCTAAAACTGCTAAGCCTCTTCTTTAAAACATTTTTGAGATGAAAAGATTTCAAAGATAGAACAGGCATCTTCTGGCATAAAATTTTATATTAGCAACTGTGGTACTGTAAATAATACTCTGATTAAATAATTTTATTTTGGTTATCTACCCATGTGTCTGCTAAAGCAGACAATGTTCACTGGAAATTCCAAATATATTTAAAACAAGAGTCCTCAGATATCCTAATTCTCAGTATTCTTTCCACAAAATAAAAGAAATGGCTCATGTGGAAAAAATCCTAAATTGAATAAAGGACATTTTGTTGGAATATAGTTAAAAGTTAAAGTATTTTAAACTGCATCTCTCCATTACTACATAAGTAAGGTACAGCCAATTGGCATTTCAAGTGAGGCTGAAATTTCCTGACATATTAAGTTCACTGAGTCATGAAATATATTTGATTTCACATAATTGTATTTTTCTTTGAAGAGTAACATAATCTCTGTTGTTTCACTTATACTCAACCATTTAAACAGCTTGTCATATGATCTTTGTTAGTTTTTATTTAACTGAAATATATTTTGGGGGCTCAAACAATAAGAACAGTTTAATTTTACTTTGATAACCAACATAATCTGCCGACACTGTTATGATTTCTAACTTCAATTATAATATAAATATTCCAGTCAGGATCAATTTTACAAAGAACACAAACACATATATTATTTAAGAGATCACAAATATAGTGTTCTGTCTTTTTTGAGTTCCTAAAAACAAAACTGTTAATGCAAAGGAACATATTTAAGATACAAAAGCATATTTTTGAGAATTATGTAATATGTCACTATTACCAATCATTTAATAAGAAATGTAATGATCATTATAAACTGGTTTACTGGGTATTATGATTTAAATTATTTCTGTAGTAATTCAACAAATACAGTGTAAGGTGCTACTTGTGCAACATTCACAAATCATGGTCTTTAGTTAATTTGATTCTTGATTTTCATCATTTCCAAACACTTCACCCAAAACCTAGTGATTTTCTAGTTCCCAATCCTTCTTATTTTCTCATATAAAAATGGTTTTCTTTTCTTCTCTTATGGTCTTTTTTTTTATTAACTTAGGTTTCTTTTTCCAACACTTCCCATCATATCCTATAATTCTATTTGTGAGCAAATTACTCCCTATTCTCAGAATGAGAATGGCACATTTAGAAAATTCATACTGCAGGTGATCAAAACAAGAAAATCAAACCTTTGGTACCAAATGCCTGATCGATCAGGATTTAAATGCAGATCAGATATCTTTTGTCCATTTCTTCACTGGATTGCTTTTTGGGTGTTGTGTTTGATTAAGTTCTTTATAGATTTTGAATACTAATTCTTTGTCATTTTCAAGTATCTTCTCTAATTATGTCAGTTCCTTTTAGTTTTCTGATTGTTTCCTTCACTGTGCAGAAACTTATTTTTATGAGGTCCCAATAGTTCATTTTTGCTTTTGTATCCCTAGCCTCCAGAGATATTTTGAGTAACAAGTTGCTGTGGCCAAAGTCAAAGAGGTATTTTCCTGCTTTCTCTTCGAGGATTTTGATGGCTTGCTGTGTTATGTTAATGTCTTTCATCCACTTTGAGTTTATTTTTGTGTATGGGTTAAAAAGTGATCCAGGTTCATTTTTCTGCATGTTACTGTCCAGTTTTCCCAGCACCATTTGCTGAAGAAACTGCCTTTACTCCATTGGATATTCTTTCCTGCTTTGTGAACGATTAGTTGGCTGTACAAATGTGGGTCTATTTCTGGGTTCTCTATTCTGTTCCATTGATCTGAGTGTCTGTTTTGGTGCCAGTACCATACTGTCTTGATGATTTCAGCTTTGTAATACAGCTTAAAGTCTGGGATTGTGATGCCTCCTCCTTTGGTTTCCTTTTTCAACATTGCTTTGGGTATTCAGGCTCATTTCTGGTTGCATACAAATTTTAGGATTGTTTGTTCTAGGTCTGTGAAGAATGCTGGTGTTATTTTGATAGGAATTGCACTGAATATTTAGATTGCTTTGGGTGGATTTGCTATTTCAACAAAAATATTTGTTCTTCCTATCCAGGAGCATGGAATATTTTTCCATTTTTTGGTGTCTTCTTCAACTTCTTTCAAAAGGTTTCTATAGTTCTTAGTGTATAGATTTTTCACCTCTTTAATTAGATTTATTCCTAGATATTTTATGGCTTTTGGTGTAACTGTAAATGGGACTGATTCCTTGATTTCTCTTTCTGTTGCTTTACTACTGGTGTATAGTAATGCAACCGATCTCTGTGCATTGATTTTATATTGACACTTCTCCAAAGAAGACATCCAGATGGCCAATCAACACATGAAACAATGCTCAACATCACTCATCATCAGGGAAATACAAATCAAAACCACAAGAGATACCACCTCATGCCTGTCAGAATGGCTAACATTAACAATTCAGAAAACAACAGATGTTGGCAAGGATGCAGAGAAAGAGAATCTCTTTTGCACTGCTGGTGGGAATGCAAAGTGGTGCAGCCACTCTGGAAAACAGTATGGAGGTTCCTCAAATTAAAAATAGAACGACTCTATGACTCAGCAATTGTACTACTGGGTATTTATCCAAGGAATACAGGTGTGATGTTTTGAAGGGACACATATACCGCAATGTTTATAGCAGCATTATCAACAATAACCAAAGTATGGAAAGAGCCCAAATGTCCACTGATGGATGAATATATAAAGAAGATGTGGTGTGTATATTATATATATTACTAGGCAATCAAAAAGAATGAAAACTTGTGATTTGCAACTATGTGGATGGAGCTAGAGGGTATTATGCTAAGTGAAGTAGAGAAAGAAAAATATCACATGACTTCATTCATATGAGGACTTTAAGATAAAAAATAGATGAACATAAGGGAAGAGAAGCAAAAATAATATAAAAACAGGGAGTGGGACAACACATAAGAGACTCTTAAATATGGAGAACAAAATGAAGGTTACTGGTGGGGTTGTGGGAGGTGAGATGGGCTAAATGGGTAAAGGGCATTAAGGAGTCTATTCCTGAAATCACTGTTGCACTATATGATAACTAACCTGAATATAAATTTAAAAAATTAAGAATAAATAACAAAGAAAAACTAAAGAGAAATTACCATAATATTTTAAACAGAATATATTTTATAGAGATAATTATAAATATTAAAAATTATTGAAATAGTTAAAGGAGTGGTCCCATGGGAATGACTCCAGAAATGACTTCCTAAGAAGTGAACTACCAAAAAATAAATCACAGAACAGCTTTGTTTGTGACATCTGGAAAACTAGAGATCTTCTAACAGAGACAAGCCAATGTTCAAATAAGCATCATAATTATGCAGCATCTAACAAATGCCGCCAAACTGAACTCAATAATACATTTAAAGAATGATTCACCATGATCAAGTAGGATTTATTCCAAGGATGCAGGAGTGGTTCAATTTTCTCAGATCAATCAATGTGATACATCACGTTAAGAAAATGAAGGACAGAAACATGTTTATCTTAATAAATGCCGAAAAAACACTTGATAAAATACATCACCCATTCATGATAGAAGCTCTCAAAACTTGGGTTTAGAGAAACCATATCTGAACTTAATAAAGTCCATATATGAAAACCCACAGCTAGCATTATATTCAATGATGAAAAACTGTTAACTTTTGCTCTAAGATCAGGAAGAAGTCAAGGACACCCCTCTCACCACTTTTATTCAACATACGACTGGAAGTCCTAGCCACAGCTATCAGATAAGAAAAAGAAATAAAAGATCCAAATTTGTAAGGAAAAGTAAAACTGTCATTATTTGTATATGCCAAAACTATGTGTGTGTGTGTGTGTGTGTCTAATCATTTCACAAAAATCCTCTGAATTTAGTAAAGTTAAATACAAATCAAGGTACAAAAGTAACATAAAGAAATCTGTCATGTTTCTAAAACTAGAAATAAAGCAGGAAAAAAAGAAATTAAGAAAACCATCTCATTTACAATTGAATCAAAAAGAAAATACCTAAGAGTAAATTTAACCAAGGAGATGAAAGACCTATACTCTGAAAACAGTAAGATGCTGATAAAAGAAATTGAAGGTGACACAAACAAATGGAAAGATCTACCACGCTCATGAACTGAAGGGCTAATGTTATAAAATGTCCATATTACCCAAAGCAATCTACAAATTCAATGCGATCTTTATCAAAATACCAATAGCATTTTTCACATAACTAGAAAAAATAATGTTAACATTGATATGGAGGAGTACCTGAGTGGCTCAGTCAGTTAAGTATCCAATTTCAGCTCAGGTCATGATCTCACAGTTCGTGAGTTCAAGCCCTGCAACAGGCTCTGTGCTGACAGCTCAGATCCTGGAGCCTTCTAAGGATTCTGTGTCTCCCTCTCTCTCTCCCCCTGCCCCATGCAGGTTCCATCTCTCTCCATCTCAAAAAACTAAATAAACACTTAATTTTTTTCTTAATTTATATGAAACCACAAAAGACCCCAAATGCCTAAAGCAATCTTGAAAAAAAAAAAGATCAAAGTTGAAGGTGTCACCACCCCAGATTTCAAGAAATACTACAAAGTTATATTAATCGAAACACTATAGAACTGACACAAAAATAGACCCAAAGATCAGGGTAACAGAAGAGAGAGCATAGAAATAAAGCAAGCGCGCGGGCGCACACACACACACACACACACACACACACACACACACACATATATATATATATATATATATATATATATATATATATATATATACACACACACACACACACATATATATATATATATATATATGGTCCATTAACCTATGACAAAGGAGGCAGGAATATACAATGGGGGGGGAGGGAAACAGTCTCTTCAATAAATGATGTTGGAAAAACTGGACAGCTACATGCAAAAGATTAAAACTGGATCTCTTTCTTATACCATACACAAAAACAAACACAAAACAGGTTAAGGACCTAAATGTATGACCTGAAACCATCAAACTCCTAAAAGAAAACAAAGGAAAAAAAAAACAACTATTGGAACTACACCAGAATAAAAAGCTTTTGCACAGCAAATGATACCAGCAACAAATGAAAAAGCAATTTATGGAATGTGAGAAAATATTTATAAATCATACATACAATACAGAATAGCCAAAATATATAAAGAACTTATACAACTCAATAGCAAAAAAAAAAAAAATCTGGTTTTAAAAAAGGGCAGAGAACCTGAATAGGGATTTCCCCAAAGACATACAGATGTTCAAGAGACACATGAAAAGATGTTTAACAGCACTATTCATCAAGAAAGTACAGATAAAAACCAAAATGAGATCACCTCACACCAGTCAGAAGAGCTAGTGTCAAGAAGACAAAGAAAAACAAGTGTTGGCAAAGATGTGAAGAAAATTGAACCCTCATGCATTGTGGGTGGTAATGTGAATTGGCGCACCCACTATGGAAAAACACTATGGAGGTCCATCAAAAGAGTAAAAATAGAAATACAATATGATCCAGAAATACCACTCCTGTGTATTTACCCAAAGAAAACAAAAGCACTAATTTGGAAAGATATATGCACACTTATGTTTATTGCAGCATTATTCACAATAGCCAAGATATGGAACAACTCAAGTGCCCATCAATAGACAAATGGATAAAGAAGATGTGAGATGCACGTACACACACACAAACATGCAAACACACACACACACACACACACACTGTAATATTACTCAGCCATAAAAAATGGAATGAAATTATGTCATTTGCAACAACATGGATGGACCTCGAGGGTGTTATGTTAAGTGAAATAAGTCAGAGAAAGACAAATACCATATGATTAAAGTCATATGTGGAATCTAAAAAACAAAACAAATGAACAAATTAAAACAAACACACTTAAATACAGAGAACTGGGGGTTGCCAGAGGTGAGTAGAGTGATGGGCCAAATAGCCAAAGAGAATTAAGAGGTACAAACTTCTACTTATAAAATAAATAAGGAGATCAAGAGTACAGTATAGAAAATGTTGTTAATGACATCATAATAACATCATATGATAATGGTGACTACAGTTAGCTGTGGTCATCACAGAGTAATGCACAGAATTGTTGAATCACTATGTAGTACTCTTGCAACTGATACAACAGTGTATGTCAACAAAATAAATAATGAAATTCTTGCTTTGGTGTTTAAAAATATTTAAAACGTATAGACACTGCAAAAAATTACTGAGAAAAATTAAAAATCACCTAAATAAATGTACCTGCCCTTGCTATATACAAGGATAATATTATAAAACATTAATTGCTTATCTATACATCAATAGAAAATTAAAAACGAAATTTAAAAAAGATAACACAAAAACATTACAGTTTATCAGCATAAAAATATTGATTTCCTTTACCATGAAACTGTAATATATTTTTAAATCTTTCAATCCATGGCAATAACATGTTTTTCCATTTACTGCAGCAAAGAAATGCTATGTGCCTAACTACATATTGAGAGTTTTATTACTATAAGAAACAGAAAAAAAAATGTATATTGCAGTATAATAGCAGACTAGCAAACCTCCAATCTTGGGTGATTAAATAAAAAAAATAACACTTTGTTTACACAGCAGCACTTCTTTTATATAGTTAATGTATGCAATAATATACTGTAGTAAAGCATTATGAAAGAATAAATTTTCAATAAAACTTTCACTGGTTACCTCGGGTTACCTGGGTGGCTCAGTAAGTTGTGTCTGACTCCGACTTAGGTCATGAACTCATGGTTCATAAGTTTGAGCCTGTGTCTGACTCTGTGCTGACAGCTCAGAGTCTGGAGCCTGCTTCATATTCTGGGTCTCCCTCTCTCTCTGCCCCTCCCCCTGCTCATCCTCTCTGTCTCTCTCTCAAAAATAAACATACATTATTTTTTAATTCATTGGTTACCTTAACAAATAAAGAAAACTTTATCTTTTTATTTGTTAAATGTTTATTTTCAGAAAGAATGCACATGGGCATGCATGTGAGTGGGGGAGGGGCAGAGAGAGAGAGGGGGAGAGAGAGAGAATCCCAAGCAGGCTCTGCATCCAACACAAAGCCTGAAGCAGGGCTCACTCTCATGACCTTGATATCATGACCTGAGCTGAAATCAAGAGTTGTACAATTAACTGACTAAGCCAGCCAGGTGCCCTTAATGAGAAATTTTTAATTAATACAATGCCAATATTAGGAAATATGGAATATAATTAGCAATATATCACATTATTAATAATTTCTACTAACACATTCTATAATTTTGTAAGAAGTACTGACTTCATAAATTTAAAATTGGTACATGGGATAAGTAATGTGGAAGAAGGTACGAAATAAATATTTATAAACCTGCTTACTATGTTATGCAATTTCCAAAACTGATGTTAAGTATTCTAAATACATTGGCTAGCATTTCCAGAGAACTTCTTTACACCAGTTGGTGTTTAATTTTATGCAATGTCTGCTGTAGAACCTGTGAGACTGGAAGAAGGAAAATCTATAAAATAGCCTCTATGGCCAGGAGTATAGAAATGTGAGACAAGGGAGAGTGGAAGGCCACCCAGACACCTAGCTGCCATAATGAGAAAAGTTTAGTTTATCCTGGAATGTTGAAAAAAGAAGGGTTCCATAAAAATTAATTGTATTAAAGAAGAAGGCAGAGGCCGTGGAGTTAGCTACACTATTTGTTATTATATCCATGAACAGAAGACAGATACGTTTTCAATAGACCTACATGGCACAAAATAGAGCAGAACTCTTAAACTTGAAAAGACCCAGTCAATCCCTAACTGCTCAAATTTGAACTCACAAGTCCAAGTGCTGGCTAACTGTATCCAGCACTGTGTCCCACTGGAAACAATCTAAGCATAGCCCTTCATCCACACTGCGAGTAAGGTGTTCCTACAAGGCAGGTAATGCGTTTTGAAATGCTATGTCCATAGCCAATTCTCCATTATTTAAATGGAAAATGATAATGCACTACACATCTACCCATCTATCTACAACTGAGTTCTAAAAATGCAAATGATATACAGTGAAACACCAATAAGGTATTGGACTTATTACTGTGTTTTGAGAGCTGCAAATTCATTTGAGCCAGTGATGTCTATCAGTTTAATTAGCTGGTCTTTTAAGTCTTTGTTTTTGTCCTTCTAAGACTAACATTACATGTTATATGAACAACTTACAAGTGAGAAATTCTCAGAGCTCTCTACTTTGTTTATTAAATTTTTTGGCCTACCACTTCAAAGCTAGCTCTCCTTAGTCAAACTGTTGTATTTGAATTTCTCTTTTCTTATATCATAATCTCTTCAGCTTGCTTTGTTTTCCTCTCCAGAAATTCCTTCAACACCTTCTCAATTTCCAGGGGCATTCGTTGTTCAAATTAGACAAAGCATGACTATATGTGGAAGTCACTGAAGAAACATAGGACCAACGCCTATAATGTATTAATAGCTCACGGTGCATTTGCAGCTTTGATACCCTTCTCTTAAGTATAAAAATGCCCAAGATGAACCTCTTCTGTATTGCCACTACATGAAATTTTGAAAACATCTTTTTCTACCAATTGTATTCAGAATGAAACTTGAGAACTCGTCCTGTACAATATGTTATTTAAAGAGTATTCTAATGACTTTTAGGGAATGTAAATGTATTTTCCAGTATAAATATTAGTGCCCTTCCCCACAACAAAAAATGAGTAAGAAGAGAAACAAGCATTCCTGGAACTTGAATATTAAAAACCAAGGCATCCTGAGGAGTACACCTGTGTATTTAAAAATGAACTTCTTTCCTCTTCCCTATCCACATCATACCCAACCAAGTCATTCACTTCTGTGATTCTCAGTAATATTTCTTTCCTCTCCATTGCTTACTATGAATAATAAAATTAAATCAGAAAATTCAGCAACTAGATACTTGGGGCTTTTGTGAGAGCAATTTCCTTGGAGGAAATGGAAAAAGAAGAGAAGGTATGAATCCTTGGTTTGAGCAAAACAAGATGGGGAAAAATTGCAAGTAGGCAACATGTTGTTAATAAATTTCAATGCATACACTTAAATTCCTCTGGCACAATCTCTCTAGCAGGGAAGAGGATTAATGGGGGGGGGGGAAAGGAAATGAAATTTGCTGAACACAACTATCTCCCAAGTATTGTTTAAAACACACTATATATTATTTACTATTTTTCAACTCACTCAGAAGTAGATTCCAATAGTCCCATTTTCAGACAAGAAAGGTAAGAATCAGAGAATTTAAGTAGACTGGGTGACATCAAACATATAGTTGGTCTTGAAAAGATCCAAGTTCATGTCTTTATTTTTTTTTTGATATTTTCATGATTTTAGATTTTATTTTTCCCTCTTCAGGAAATCTGCTACAGATGGCATTTGTCACTAGTTAGGAAATTACCTAAATAGTGTTACCAAAGAGCTCTTTCCTGTCTTCTAGGCCTTTAGAATTTTTCTTTCCCCTTACTTGTGCCATAAAAAAAAAAGCCTAATTATCTACCATATTTTTTTGAGGCTTAAAAATGTTTTTATTTTTTAAATTTGTAAATTATTATTATAATTTGAGGACACTAAAGAACAAGGTCTCTTCAAGAGGAGAAAAAAAATTTTCTACTAATGGAGAACAAGTATATCTCTCTATCTACATATCCTATCAAGGGAGGGATAGATAGATATCCGCTAACTAGAAACCACACATATATACATCTCCCTAAGAACTCATTGTCACAGTGCAGCCCTGAATACATAAGACTATTTTTGGTGGTTAATAACAAAGAGAAATTTTTGTCTAGGAGATTAGCTATACATTTCAGAGGTGGTTCGTAAGATTCCACAGTACATTTATTTTTTTTAATATAATACAATTTATTTTTTAACATATGCAATTATTTTCCATCATTTACAATACAGTAGTTACAATGACACTCCAAACAGAAAAGCAAAGTAAAAAATCAAAACCCCAAATTCTATTTCATGTAATTAGACTTATACAGAAATTAGAAGGTTAAGTAACAACTAGGTAATCACCTAATTTCACAGCTATCTGAAGTGGCCATCGTTACATAGCAGCTTATCTATGATACATTCAAGATACATGATACAATTTATTACTTGCCCATAAGCTACAACACAGCCTGCTTAATACCTTTCCTTAAATTCTACCTCTATACTACAATATACTTGAGGTCCATGCAAAAAAGTAGCTACCTTTTATATAGGAAATGGATGATTAAGTCTTTGGTGCTGTAAAAGCAACTTCATTTAAACATAACCACCCCCACCACCAAAAACAGAAGAGGAAAAAAAAAAGTAATGAAAATAATAAAGGAAAAACCCAACACACACTTCCTAGGGGAAAAAAACAGCATGTAATTTCTGTCCTTGACGGAATGTATTAAATAAGCAAACACCCCCAACAAGCAAAACAAGTACTACAATGTAAAGATATTAAAAAAAAGAAAACCCCCTCACATGCATAAATGAAAGGTTGCACACAAAGAACTCACATCTTTTCAAGCTTCAATAGTAAATTTTCTGCTACTATGTATTAAATACTGCATGGTTTGCCCAAGCTAAGATGAAACCACATCATGAATCAATAAGCATTTTGCATGTTCTTTCATTATCTACTCAAAGTCATGCCTACTGCACCTCTAAACATTTCATTAAATCCAATTATACAGCAAACACTCCCAAAATAACCTTAGATTGTATTGCAGTTTCACTTAACAGTATATAAAATGCTGTGTTGAGGAAGGTATCAATTATCCATTAGATACTGAATCAATTTTTCTTAAGCACAACTAACTGCTTGCTTTTCTTGAAGCTAGATCATTCTGAAAGTTTCCTGTTAGACCTATGAGTGCAAACATATGGTATCTGTCCTTCTCTGCCTGACTTATTTCGCTTAGCATGACACCCTCAAGGTCCATCCACTTTCCTACAAATGGCCATATTTCATTCTTTCTCATTGCCATGTAGTACTCCAT